>CAIGRB010057525.1:41857-65840 GCA_903798255.1 Fraxinus quadrangulata
ACGATCGTACAATAATCGAATCTACAAATCGCTTATATCATCTCAAAACTCGTTTCGAGAAATACATTATAGGCATATCGAATAGTTCAAACAGATATAAAAAATAATTAAAGATGCGTCAAACGTACATCTTAAAAAGAGGCGTCTAACTCGCATTTTTAAAAAACTTTTAATTATTTCATTAACATTTATTATTTTTGAGATACAAATTTTTCAATGTAAATTGTATTATTTTATTAGAAAATTTATATGGGACATGACATCAAAAAATTTCGAAATTTTACATTCGAAAAAGTCATATTCCATGTAAATTTTTGGATGCAAAATTACAGGGGATATGATTTTTTTGGATATAAATTTTCGATTGTAAAATTTCTCCCAACTTTTTTGCAAGTTCGATTGTGCCCCCTAACTTTAATTGTCTGCGTCCGCCCATGTGCACAAGTATGAACCATCTGACGGAAATACTTTACCTGAACACAAACTAGAGTCATAGTTGCAAAGCATCCCTCAGCCACAACATTTTCCAATTCTGTTTGTTTTACTATATTCAGAAAAACTTCTTCCAAAGTCGTAAGACCAAGTTGGATGTCTGCTATGCTGTATTCTTTCACTTTCTCTTCAAGCTCCTCAAAAAAATTATGATTTTGTCCAAATAAGTATACTAGTATGATAGGTTTTTACAACCCATTTTAAGTCTCTCTTTTTATTTTTGAAGCCTTTTTTCATTATTAACATATAAAAATATTTTCATAAAAATCATCCAATAAGGATTGAAATAAGGAACAGTGACATGGTGAGGGTTTTACCGTCAATAGCTTTTCCTTTTCATAAGGAATAATAAAAGTCAAGAAATACTTGTTTTCCTCTTTAGACGTAACATTCAAATACTGCAAAATAAAATTAAGCTTAAGAAACTGTTTATATTCTTCCAGGAATGTTATAAATAGCTGATATTTGACTTACCGATTTAAATAACTGTTTAACAGCTTCTTGTTGACTGGTATTAAACATATCTCCTCTGTTTGGGGTACCATTAACATCCCCTGAAAAGCTTATAGTAGCAATGAAACCCGTTCCAAACCGCAACTTCAACCTTATTGAAGTTCCAATGCAGCGAAGCCTACCCTTTGCCATAATTCCTATCCTGTCACTTAAGATGTCGGCTTCTTCATTGAATGAGTAGTTAGAATAATGGCACACCCTTTTTAACCTCCTCAATTACATCCCCCGCGTGTCTTCTAGTCATTGGATCCAGCCCAATGGTCTATAGTTTAAAGTTAAAAACTAAGACAAAATTGCAAGTGGAGAACCAATTGATAATTTATAAATATGAATGAAAAAATCTCATTCCACCACTATAGCTACCCGCTCTCATCTTGGCAGCCTCAGTAAGTTTTACTTCAGCTAATAATTTCTGCACAACCTGTTATTTTGACAAAAAACCTGTATCTTAGGTTTTTCATAAGTGAAAAATTGTTTATTTTCTAAATATCACTTAGGTTTGTACAGCATATACCAACTCAATAGAAGCAGGCTGAAGACATTTGATACTGGCAAACAAGTAGAGGTGTTCTTGACCTGACAATGTATCCCAAAGAATATCAAACTGTAATAAAATCGAAATGAAGTTAGTCTGTTAATCTAACCAAATTGTTCGATTGTACACAAAGGATTTTCAAATCTCCCCTTTCCCTTTAGTTTTCACTGCATTTAAAAAGTTGCACACTTTCTGACAAAGAATCTACATATGACCATTAAAAAATAAAAAATAAAGTACAGTGATAACATACAAAGACGGGATGGGGAGTCGGGAGTCACCTGAGGACAAACCCCTATCATCCTGCGATTGTTTGACATACCAGTGGAGCTTCGAATGGAATATCCATAAATTAATGTTGTTGTAACAAATTTCATATTTTAGATTCCTCGTGACGTCATCCAAATAAGTCTGAGGGAACTTGATAACCAAAACAAAAGGTCTTACCATCTCCACTGATAACTAGTGTAATCCTTGTCAAACAATTAATAACGGTAGCTTTTCCTGCTCCATTGGGTCCAAGAAGACAAAATAGCTCATCCATGGAAAAGTTCACCCATAATCCCTATAGGTTTAATATCCCTTACGCCCTTCAGTATACAACTTCACACACCAATTGTTACTTTACGCAAAAACTCAGAAATAAATTAAGACCTTGTTTGGCCCCCATTATAATGAGAATTTGGGAAATATGTATTTTAGAATAGTAATTTTTTGAAGAATGTATGGTTAGAAAATAATGAAAAAAGTTTAAACAAATTTGGCCCATGTTTGGACCCTATTTTTTGAGAATAATTTTTGTATTAAGTTAATTTTGGAGAATGCATGGTTAGAAAATAATGAAAAGTTTTGAATTTACATGTAATATTATTTTATTAGAGAATGTATTATTGATAAGAAAATAGAGAAAAATGAATTATAATTTTAATAGGGACCCTAAATTTTCTGTCAAAGAAGGGCTTTCTTACTTTAAATAGACACACAAACTCACTCAACTTTGTGTGTGTATTCCATTTCGTACACAGATCACAAATGAAGCAACTAGTTGCCCTTTTAAAGAAATTTAATGATAGGAAGTGCTAAAAAGTGGAGCCTTCACACTTATATAATATGCACTACTGATCTATATTAACTTAGAGATTTAGTTCCCCAAAGCTACTCTTGCGGTAGCATATTCCATAAGGTTTATTTCACCTTGAGAGCATGGAAAGTAGAGGTCCTCGTTCATATGTAGCAACCCATCTTTTTTGCTCCAGCATAAGTTTTCGCAAGACCATATATTTGAACTGCAACACGTGAATCTACACTACCTTCTGAGGTTTTCCATTTCACTATGTTTTTCTCTTCAAGTACATCCTCATTGTTTGGAATGGTACCGTTCACGAGTGGTACTGAACTAAAGCAACTAATATTGCTTCCTTCTGAAAGGAAAAAGGCATGCTTGAGATATTAGCAGTTGGTAGTATCAATCAAATAACATGATTATTTAAGTCATTTTACATTCTTCATTTTGTTAGGTTAGTTATGAGTCTGTGTATATATGTATGTTGATTCTACCATTTGAAGTTTTTCAATTCAGTTCGATAACAATTCATTTTTCCCGCCACTTTTCTTCTCTCATTCTAGAGTATTCTTATTGCATTCCATCATGGTATTAGAGCACTGAACCTTCCCTGCAATGGCAAAAGATTCCAGTGTTTAGGCGGAGGTTCAAAGCGAATTCGATCATGCTAATTCCTGAAGATGTGGTTGTAGGAAGGGTAATTTCCCTGTTTAATCGATTGATGAGTGATTCAAGCAGTCCAAGTTACCTTCATTATGGTAATAACACAGGAATGCAGCTCATTTCAGTCATGCTTACTAAGGAAAATTACGCGATATGGAGTCGTGCAACAACCATGGCGCTCAGTGTCAACAATAAGGAAGGATTTGTTGATGAATCTATTACCAATATGTCTCATGATGATCTTTATAGTGCTTGGAGGAGGTACAATCATGTGGTTTCTTCTTGGATCATCAATTCAATTCCAAAAAAACTTTATCCAAGTGTGATACATAAGGATTCTACAAGAGATATATAGATTGAGCTCCTGGATCGTTATAGTCAAGGTAATGGTCATCGCATTTATGAATTGAAGAAGTAAATTGCTTCGATTTCACAAGCAAACAGTTCAGTTAACCCCTACTTTAATAGGCTCAAATGGATTTGGGAAGAATTAGACAATTATAGACCTAGTGCTAACAATACTAATTATAAATGTGAAGATCAGATTATAAAATTTCTCATGGGGCTAGACGAACATTTTGCTGGTGTCAGAAGTCAGATTTTACTAATGGATCCTTTACTTTCACTGAATAAGGTATTTACACTAATTGTACAACACGAGAGACAGAAAGAGGTTGTTACTAAGAGACAACAGAACCTTGATGCAGCAGCTTTTGCCAGCAAGATGGTACAGAGGTCTTTTAATCAGAGGCCTATTAATCTTCCTTAGAAGAAGGAGATGCCTATATACAGTTATTGTGGCATGCTTGTGCATCTTAAAGGCAAGTGTTACAAATTGATATGTTATCCTCCTGGCCACAGGTTTAGTAGAGGCAAACTTCCAGTTGCTAATGCCGTTGGACAAGCACATGATGGTGATAACTTGGAAATACTGAATTCTTTGTCACACCTTACAATATTCCAAGCCAATGTCAGTAGATTTTTTCTATGTTGATGCCTCAGTTGCAAGGCCAACTCTCAACCTGCAATCAACAACCTTAGGATGTAACATCCTCTTCATCCTCAATGCATGATTCTTTTGCATTCTCAGATAATCATATCCATTTCAGTGTTTCTCCAATATCAGATAAATGGATCATAGATACAGGGGCTTTAGAGCACATATTCTACTCCATTAAACATTTAACCATCGTGACTACTGTTGTTAGTACATCTGTAAGGCTACCTAATGGTGATAGTGTTGTTGTTACGCATGTTGGGACAGTGAAGTTATCTACCACATTACTTTTGACAAATGTGCTTGTTGTGCCGTGTTTTAAGTTTAACTTAATATTTGCTAGCAAATTAACACTTCAAAACTTAAAACTTGCTAGCAAATTAACACTTCAACATAATTGTTGCCTGATATTTTTGCGCCATTCTTGCTTTATTCAGGATCTTTCAACATGGAAGGCGATTGGGGTATGCAAACTTGAAAATGGACTATATCATTTTCAACAATCTCATCTTCAACTCAATGATCAGTCTTCACACCAATATCATCAACTCAAAACACATTCTAATATCTCTCACATCAGGAACTCTGATGTTTCTTCCAATACTAATTTTAGTCATAATTTCTCTTTAGAATGTAATAAATCTGATCATACTTGTAATTCCATAAGCAGTACTGATGTCAAAATTGATATTGATGTTTGGCATGGTCGTTTGGGACATGTACCCATTTCCAAACTATCACTTTTACATAAATCTATTCTTAATATTACTGTTGCACTATTTGTCCCACGGCCAAGCAACACAAGTTGCCTTTCCCAAGCAGTGAAACAAAAGCTTCACAAATGTTTAAAATTATTCATTGTGATATCTGGGGACCATATTTAGTTCCTTCCTTAGATGGTTCTAAATATTTCCTAACTATTATTGATGACTATAGCCGAATGACATGGACATATCTCATGCGAGACAAATCTCAAACTAGAACTCTCGTTCAATCATTTTATCATCTTATTCAAACTCATTTTCAGTGTAGTATAAAGACTCTCAGGTCTAATAATGGTTTAGAATTCCACATGAATGATTTCTATCTCTCCAAATGAATCCTACACTAGTTAAGCTATGTTGAAACACCACAACAAAATGGTGTGATTGAGAGGAAACATCAGCACATACTCAACATTGGTAGAGTCATTAATTTCCAAGCTAATTTGCTTCATCATTTTTAAGGAGATTGTATCTTAATTGCTACACACATTATAAATCGAACACCTACCAAATTACTTGCTAATAAATCTCCCTATGAAATGCTTTATCATACCACACCGTCCTATAGTCATCTTAAAGTATTAGGATATCTTTGTTATGCCTCAACTCTGAAAAGAAATCAAACCAAGTTTGACCCCAAGGCTATACCCTACATTTTCATTGGCTACCCTTATGGCATAAAAGCATATAAGTTATACAATCTTAAAACCAATATAGTTTTTGTATCCAAAGATGTTTCTTTCCATGAGAATATATTTCATCTCCACCTACTGCATCTTTCTCTCTATCTAATAATCCAACTCCATCACCACATGCGGTGTCTTCCTTGCCTTATATTGTACTTACAAGAAAATCCAGTAGACCAAAACGTGCTCCTTCCTATCTACAAGATATAATTGTGGTCTATTGTCTCAATTGCTAGTTCCTCAATCAGATTCTATGGTTATATGGTGAGAGATTCTAAATTTGGCAAGCAATATCCTATTAAGGATTACTTCGGTTATGGTTTGTTATCTCTTGCTCAAAGAAGTTACACATTGCTTTATCTACTGTTTATGAGCCACGATCATTTGCTGAGGCATCTAAGCATCCTGAGTAGGTTAAAGCTATGGATGTTGAATACCAAGCACTTTTTTCCAACAATACTTGGCAAATTAGTGTATTGCTTGATCACAAGACTCCGCTTGTAAATGGGTCTTCAAGGTAAAGCTCAATTCAGATGGGATAGAGGAAAAGAAAAAGGCTCATCTTGTAGTCAAAGATTTTACTCAGCGGGTTGGCTTAGAATGAAGAAACATTTTCCTTGATTACAGTAAAAACACTTTTAGCAGTTGCAGCTTAAAAACAGTGGCATCTTAACCAATTGGATATCAATAATGCTTTCCTTCATGGTGAGTTGGATGAGGATGTGTATATGTTAATGCCTTCAGGTTTTGAGCAGCAGGGAAAGCATGGTGAATAAATAGTTTACAAATTAAACAAGTCCATTTATAGACTCAAACAAACTTCAAGGCAATGGAACATGAAGCCAACTTCATACATTCTTTCACAAGATTTTAGGCAATCAAAGTCTGATTACTCTTTATTTAGCAAAAATGATGGCTACTCATTAACTGTACTTCTTATATATGTTGATGATATTATCATTGGGGGAAATAATTTATCTTACATTAAGAAATTTAAAGTTGAACTGAATGAACAATCCAAGTTGAAGTATTTTGGGATCTTGAAATATTTCTTGGGTCTTGAAGTGGCAAGAAATTTAATAGGGATATCTATTTGCCAAAGGAAATACGCACTAGATATTTTGATAGATGGATGTTACCTTGGAGCAAAAGCAGTGAGTAGTCCCTTACCACACAACTTGAAGTTGAGTAAAGATGAAGGTGAAGCAATTACGGATCCAAGTATCTATAGAAAACTAGTGGGGAGGATTCTGTACTTAACAATAATGAGACCAGATTTGTCATATGCCGTTCAAGTACTAAGTCAATTCCTCCAATCACCAAAGCAGCCTTATCTAGAGAATGCTTATCACGTATTACGGTATCTGAAGAGTACACTGGGGCAAAGTTTGTTCTTTCCAAGCAAGTCTGATTTACATCTCAAAGGCTATTGTGATGTGTATTGGGCAGCATGTTCGGACACAAGAAGGTCCATCACTAGTTATTGCATATTTTTGGAAAACTCATTAGTGTTATGGAAGTCTAAAAAACAACGTACAGTGTCAAGGTCTTCAGCTGAAGTGGAGTATAGGTCCATGGCAGTTGTAGTTTGTGAGTTTACCTGGTTGAAGAATATACTAAAGGATTTGAGCATCGTGCATACCAGACCAGCCTTATTACTCTATGATAATCAGTCGGCTATACACATAGCCAGCAACTCGTGTTTCACTAGAGAACAAAGCATATAGAAATTGTTTGTCATCTTGTAAGGGATAAGGTACAAGCAGAAGAAGTGAAAATACTACATATAGCTTCACAAGAGCAAGTGGCAGACTTGTTAACCAAACCATTGGGAGGAACTAGATTTAAATCATTATTTGGCAAGATGAGAGTGTTGAATATACACTTTCCATCTTGAGGGGGAGTATTGAATTGTATTAGTATAGGGTTATTTAAGTCATTTTACATTTTTCATTCTGTTATGTTAGTTATGAGTCTCTGTATATATGTATGCTGATTCTATCATTTTGAAGTTTCTCAATTCAATTCAATAACAATTCATTTTCTCGCCACTTTTCTTCCCTCATTCTAGAGTATTCTTATTGCATTTCATCAGGATAAAATAACAGAAAATTATTATATTGGGATTTCAGTACCTTCCACTTTGTTTCCACCATTTCCTATCCAGTACCCAGGACTCAGAAAATATAACACCGACTTTCTCACCCCAAATGTATTTGGAAAAATATTATCGAAGTAGATGGCCAAAACAAACCAGACAAAAGATACAACTAAAAGTCATATGTAAATCTCATTCTGCCGATCAACAAAAGAAGTTATGGAAGCAATTAAGTGAGAGCCCATTGAATAATTATGATAATCATCAAATACTTTTTAAGACAAAGATGCCATGCTAGATAGGTTGGATTAGATAGTACTCAGCAGTACTAAAAAAGAAAAATTACACTGTACAATTTTATCGAGTACTATGTACCAAACATGCTTTGAGTTAATTTCTAAGACTAGTTAACTAGATATGCATAAAAAGGGAATAAAATAGAAGCTGTGCTGGTTTGATGTACAAATGTTATTATGCAATCTGTATCATTTGGGGAACATTTCGTGCTACCATTCCAGCTGACAACGGGATCTTGAGGAGTTGTCGTTGCATCAAAAAGTAATTGGAGACCTTTAGCAAAAAGACTTGGAGGAAAAAATGACCAGACAATTTGGTACGTATTCGGGAAGTTATCACTGCAAGGAAATCCAAATGTTGTCACGAGCTGGAAAAAATGAGAGCTTTGTTATTATTAGTGGCATTTAGTACTTTGTAAATAAACATTTTTTAGCAGAAAAACTTGCTTGAGCCATGGAGTCAATAATAAAGCTAAAGAAACCAAAGTGCTGGACGAATAAAATTCGCTAATAAATGCAGACAGCATAAAAGCAAATGCAATTTGATAACAGAATCAAGAAACAATCCTAGCAATCTCAAAACATTAAAATGATTAATGACAAAAACTGAATCTGGCATACGTTTTATACTGGAGTAAGGAAACCTACCATACTCAATTGAAAAAGAAAGAACAACAAGAACACGACAGCTAAATTGTTTTGCGAAAAAAAAAAAAGGACAATATAGTCATTTCAAATAAAATTGTGAAATGTGACAAAAGCAATGTAACGATTCCCTTCTAAGTACGCCACGATAACCAATAGGCAGCAGTATTATAAAGACTAATTATTGTCATTGCCTATTATCAAACAAGAAGTGAAGAATTATTCAGGATTTTCTAATATGATGGAACCATAGGAGTACTTATCTTCAGTTCAAAATGGAAATTATTCTATACCTGGCAAAGCTTTAATTCTTTTTCCATGGTCAAAGCAGAAATTTGAAAGATAAAAGCAAACATAGCAATTGCTAGGAAAAAAGGTTGATCCTACTCTTTGCACAGCTGAAAAGATTTTAATAGCAGGATAGGCAAATTCCTTAAGACTTACAACCCAACTAAAGCTTCCATCTAAAGTGTATACAGCCACATAAAAGAGGGTGCATCGTAAGGAGACTATCGTCATGCTTTATATGATCTATCAGATCAGAGCATGCTGAGCTAAGCTTAAAAAGTTACTTTATAACTAAATATGTAAGTTTAAAAATAAGTACTTTTATTGGTGAAACCTAAAGAAATTAATTTATCCAGTATAAAATTATAATTGGACAAAAATCAAGGGTGAATAAGTAGGTAGTAGTTGTGGGTCGTCCAAAATGTGTGATTAAAATTAATGTTTGACTTTAATTTGAAGATGCGACTTTTATCATCCCAAAGGTATTGGAAGTTAAGCTACTGAGTTGGAGAATCAAATTAAACATGAGCACATTCAGCAAAATACACATCAGCAATTGACAACAGCTCAACAAGGAGGAAAGAAGAATTTTCTAGAAGAAAAGAAGGAATAATTCAGCACTAGATAGAATTTTGTTATTCTGTTTTGTATATCCATTGCTGAAGGAAATGTATAGAGCATTTTGTTTATTCTTTATAGCTATGAGAATATTCTAGTCAAGTGTCTTTATAAAGTGACCTCATGTACATAAATTAAACAAGAGAATCAATACAATTCTCCTTCATTCTCTTTAGCCACTCTTTAGTCTTTAGTTCTTTATACTGTTTTGTATTTCTGAAATGATATCAGAGCTTTAAATGGGGGATTTTAATGCCAGCAACCCAAATTCAAACCAAAACCCAAACACCAACCAGTCGACAGCTCAAACATTGTTGTTCACGATCCTACCCAGCCACACAGCCCATATTTCATCGGAAGCAATGATGGTACTAGTGCCGTGCTCGTTACTCATACCATGGATGCCAATAACTATCATTCATGGGCTTGATCAATGAAGATGGCATTACGGATCGAAAACAAGTTATAGTTCATCAACGGGAGCAAACGTGAACCAGCAGACCCAAATGAACCCCTCATAGAACATTGGCTGCGCTTTAATGATATTGTAATTACTTGGATGCAAAACACTATGGCTATTAGCATCAAGTGTAGCACCACATATGCTGAGACAGCACACCAGCTTTGGACTAAATAGGAACAACGTTTTGCTCAGCAAAATGCGCCTTGAATTTTCAAAATTAAACATGCCATAACCATGCTACTACAGAATCGAGACCATGTGAGTATTTATTTTTCAAAACTCAAAACTCTTCTAGATGAGCTCATGAATTATAAAACTATTCCTAACTGTAGTTGTGGGGGTTTAAGAATTGTTGTTCAGAATCAACAGAGGGACTGGGTGATGAAGTTCTTAATAGGTTTGAATTATTAGTATAAGATAATTAAGGCACAAATCTTATTGATTAAACATTTTCCTAGTCTAAATGAGGTCTATTCAATAATACAACAATAAGAGAAAATGAGAGAAATATCAACTGAGGGGTATGTACATGAATATATGGCTCTTCTTACCAGAGGAAATTTCAAAGAGAAGGGAAATCAAAGCACTTCTACACAAAAAAGGGATCGATATTATTGTACCTTTTGCAAAATCATAGGACATTCAATTGAAAGATGTTTCAAATCTAACCCAGAAAAATCAATTTGCTGTCATTTTCAAATTCCTGGTTATTCTGTATATAAGTGTTTCAAACTCTATGGATACCCACCAAGCCACAAATTCGATGGAAAGAATAAATCCTCAGCCGATCAAGCAACTGCATCATTGCCTTCTACACAGGAAACGATAAATGACAAATCACAACTGTTCTTAATTCAAGAACAGATTTCACAGCTTATGGCTCTCCTCAAACCAGCCACAAATCCTCAACATCTGACCTACTAGGCCAACAATGCTCAGAGTATTATTGCTTCTTCTTCATTTGATGAAAGTATACACCAAATTTCTAGTATATCTTTTGTGTATGTCTGTTGTTAAGTCAAAATCTTCTAAAATCTTATATATTCCTTGGATTTAAGTACAAGGGTGACAAATCATATGACATGTTTCACTTCACTATTTTCTTCCATTCAAGCAAAAGTTTCTTACTCAATTGCTTTGCCAAATGGTAATCTGGTTCCTATTGCTCATATAGGAACAGTGAAAATTACAAATACCTTAATTCTTCGAGATGTCCTTTGTGTACTTAGTTTGTCATTTAATCTAATTTCTACCAAGAAAATAGCTCGAATGTTTAACTATTGCCCGATTTTCTTCTCTCGTTATTGTTATATCCAGGACCTTTCAGCTTGGAAAACGATTGACATGGCTGAAGTTAGGGAAGGGTCGTACCATATGATGCTTGAGGAGGTTTCAAATTCAGCCTTATCAGATCTCTTGAACAAGTTATATGATATGCCTTCCATTCTTGTTTCTGCTTCAGTGACCAACAATTTCCAAAACTTTGATGTTTGGCATTATAGATTAGGACACTCTTCCTACTCTATTCTTAGTATTGATGGTGATGTTCATTTTTCAAAGTCTTCTAGTGACAGAACTTGCTCTATATGTCCCTTGTCTAAATTACACAAATTACCTTTTCCTCCAAGTACTCATAGAACTGAAAAATGCTTTGAGCTATTACATTGAGACATTTGGGCTCATTACAATGAGATTGGCAGTGATGGTTCTAAATATTTCTTAACAAATGTGGATGATTTTAGTGGACTGGAAAATGCACTTGGGCATATATGTTAAAATTGAAATCTGATGTTGCTACTGCTCTTCAAAGTTTGTGTTATGGTAGAAACGCAATTTGAAACCAAAGTTAAGATTATTCGAACTACAATGGTGGAGAATTCAATATGAAAGAATTCTATCTAAAAAGGGTATCATACACCACAAAACTTGTGTTGAAACACCTCATATAAAATACTGTTGTTGAGAGAAAACTTCAACATATTCTTAACACAATAGAGCTTTAAAGTTTCAAAGTGGAATTTCTTTGAAATATTAGAATCATTGCATTTTAACTGCTGTATATCTCATAAATAGGACACCCTCTTCCATGTTGAAAGACAAAATCCCTTATCAAATTCTATTCAACAAAAGGCCAAATTACACCCACCTCAAAGTTTTGGTTGCTTAGCCTTTGCCATTACTATTGTCAATGGAAGACATAAATTTGACTCCAGAGCAAAAATATGTGTGTTCATAGGCTATCATTTTGGGATCAAGGGATATACTTTATTAGACCTTGAAACGAAGAGGATCTTTGTCTCTAGGAATGTGGTTTTCTATGAGAACATATTTCCTTTCAAGGATTATGATTCCATCAATAACACTCAAGTCCATTAGTTCTTTCAAAAAGCTATTCTAAACAACATACAGTTGAAGAGACATTAGAAATCGATGGCGATTATCAACTTTTTGAGGATTGACTATCTATAGCAGTTATCATCAAGCTAACATAAAGATTACAGTCTAAAAAGTCAATGAACAGAATGGATGTGAAAGAGGGCTTTTTTAGGAGTCTATCGACGATTTGTTGGTTAATATCTTGTTGAAACTTCAAACATCTAATTGGATTTCTGTTGTTTAAAGAAGGAAATAAAAAAGCAAATACATAAGATAAACAAAATAAAATTCTTTCAAAAAGTTCTAGACTAATAGTTTCGGCTTCATCTATATATGCAAAGTTTTTGTTCTCTTATCATGTGGTTAAGTGCATCATTAACCTAATGTGGATTATAAAGAAATGCAAAGTCCAACACAATGTTTTATTATTTTCCCAAATCACATGTTCATTCATGGATTCTTAATTGATATACATGGAGAATAGAGGCACAATTGTCTCTATATATCTTCACTGTTGTGTGTTGTGAGGTTCAAGACTCTAAGTTGTGTGTTTGAGTCACATTAATTTGGAAGAATGTATTTTGGAATAGTAGATTGATGGAGAATGTGTGGTTGAAAATGAAGGAAAAGTTATTGATGTGATGGAAAATATTATTTTATTGAAAAATGTGTGATTGAAAATGAGTAGAAGAATGAGAATGAAAACAAGAATATGGCTCATACAGGAGCTTAGTTTAGTTTAACTGTTGTGTGTTGTGAGGTTCAAGACTCTAAGTTGTGTGTTTGAGTCACATTAATTTGGAAGAATGTATTTTGGAATAGTAGATTGATGGAGAATGTGTGGTTGAAAATGAAGGAAAAGTTATTGATGTGATGAAAAATATTATTTTATTAAAAAATGTGTTGTTGAAAATGAGTAGAAGAATAAGAATGAGAATGAGAATTTTAATATGGCTCAAACAGGGACATAATTTTGTTTTTTCAATCAACAAAAGAAGTCATGGAAGCAATTAAGTGAGAGGTCATTAAATACTTCTGGTAATCCTCAAATACTTTTTAAGACAAAGATGCCATGTTAGATAAGTTGGATTAGATAGTACTCAGCAGTACTGAAAAAGAAAAAAATCACCGTTAAATCATGTTGAGTACTGTGTACCTGACATGCTTTGAGTTAATTCCTAAGACTAGTTAGCTAGTAATGCAAAAAAGGGAATAGAATAGAAGCTGTGCTGGTTTGACGTACAATTGTTATTATGCAATCTGTATCACTTGGTGAACATTTTGTCTTTCCATTCCAGTTGACACCGGGATCTTGAGGAGTTGCCATTGCATCAGAAAGCAATTGGAGACCTTTTGCAAAAAAAATTGGAGGAAAAAGTACCACACAATTCGATACGTGTTTGAGAAGTTATCACTGTAAGTAAATCCAAATGCTATCACGAGCTGGAAAAAAAATGAAGAGGGATCTGCTATTATCTAAGTGGCATTCACAAGAACACAACAGCAAAACTGTTTTGCAAGAAAAAGTCAAACTGGAACATCATTCCAAATAAAACTGTGAAAAGTGACGAAAGCAACGTGACGATTCTCTCCCAAATAAGCCTCGATAACCAATAGGCAGTATCAAACAAGAAGTGAAGAGTTATTCAGGATTTTGCAATATGCTGGAACTATAGGAGTACAAATTTAATTCTATACCTAGTATACTTCGCGAGGATGTAACTTGCACTTTTGAAACTCTAATTAAAGTTTACTTTTTTCACTTCAAGTATGAGTTTGTGATTGATTATTTATATTGATTTTAGTGCCTTCAATTATATCACTAATAGTTGAATGATTAATGAATTGTATTGATAAGGATGATATATACATGATTAAATCAAATAATAAGTAACATAGATTTTGATAGGGGATAGAAATATGTTTCTACGGCCTATGCAATCTTTGAATAATTTTTTATTTTTAAAACATTTTCTTTATTTATTCGCAGCTTTTATAGAGATATAAAAGTTCATGAATAGATATAGATTAAACTTTATTCACGAGAAATTATTAAATAATTAGGGATATGTGATTATTAAATCGTAAACCAATGTTGTCAAATATGTGATTATTTGAATTAAAATGGATTGGTGTAAGTGAAAACGAAGTCCTAGTACCTTTTTCCATATTCGAAACTTATCCAAAGTTTTTGACGTGCTTTTTAGTTCAATTTAGTTAGTTTTTAGCTTAAATAAAAATTCACTATTAAGACTTTATCACCTGTTCATGTGGTTTCAAGCTCCTTCACAAAAATAAAAAGAATATTCTAACGAGAACACAAATATTTTCTATTACTATGTTTAAAATATATTTGTAATTTTAGCATTTCTTCATTGAAATCTCGTATTTAGAGAGCACGTCTTCAAAAATTACAACGATGACCCACAATTTCGAAGTAGATGGATGGAAGGTGAAGGAAGAATGCACATGACTTTTACTTGAATTAGGGATGATGGGTTTGATCCATTTGAAGATTTGGAAGAACGGATTGTGATCAAGTTATAGACCCAACTAAGGGATTAAGACAAGATTGTCGATAATATGTTACACTGCAGTTAAAGAAATGTCGGAATCTAGAACATGCATTTTTAAGGAACAATGAATGATTTTTAAAAAACTATGCTATGATAGTCAAGTAAAAATTAAAGGAAAAAAAACACGTAATAGTAAAAGTATAATGACAGTTACAAGAAGAATCGCTTAGCCATGAAAGTTTTCACTGTATTCAAGTAGTAATTTACAATTTACATAGACCTTGGTTGTAGAACATCCACGAAGGTTACCTTAGTTCTACGGGAACCAGAAAGGAGTAATCCCCTGGGAAGGGACGATTCTATTATTATTGGGTACACCTTATATACCGCTTTTGGGCCTCCTCCTTAACAACTAAGAGATCAAATCAAAAAACATGGGGACTAGTTGAAGTAATGAGCCTGCCAATGATGAATTGGATATTTCATGAACCTCCTTTTGGAGGGTGAATTCTAAAGGAAAAAGAAAAGTACTAAGAACATGTCCAATCTACAAGATTAGATGGTAGTAAACAATGCATTGAGTTTTAAACTTCTACTTATTTCTGAATATTGCCCTAGTACATAACTTTGTAAATATTACAACCACGATAACGTTGGCCAGGAAAAAGAATAAAACATCCTATGTTTGATATACAAAGCTTCAAGAAAAATTGTTTCTCAACACCATTTCTAATTATTGTGTACACTAAGTATCCTACTAGAGAACACTTCAACAAAGATCACATATTTGAATCGGTGATCTGGGCAGGGTCAATTACAATTCCATGAATTTGCTGTCGCCGGCCCAAAATACCTATGCCAGATGTGGGAGCAGAAGTCCCTCTTAGTTGTACATGAGGGGGGATTGGCATCTCATCTGAGTGACCAGAAATGCAGAGTGCTCCTGCATCATCTTGTTCCCAATATACCTCTACCATAATTCCTCTTGGATTTTCTGTAGATTCAGTTCCTGGAACCCCAACAAACCTCGCACCTACAGGTACCTGCGCATTAAGATAAGAGTTACTTTGAAAATAATTAACTTCTTTCCATGGAAGCTCCGATGGAAATTTAGGGCACAAACTCCCTTTGGGCTATTAAATGTAGGTATTGTTAAAATCATCATGCTCGTCAAGTTCAACTTAAGGTGTAAGACTGTTTGGAAGAGACTTCCAGCCGTTAGGGAAGCAGCAGAACCATGTGTATTTTGGAAACTGAGGCTGGGAAATATTCCCTTTTGGTTTGACAATCGGAGCACTAACTCAAAACTGTTCAAGTTATGAAAGAGAGCAGCTTTGGATGTAGGTAAGCTAAATACTTTAGCGGATAACTCCATTTGTACCGAATGGGGGTTACCGAAATGTGCCACCCTCTCACATGCGCGCGGGCCCACGTGAATAAAAAACTTCCAAATGTGTGGTCCCCACACCCTATTGTGAGTAGGTAAAAGATTAGATAAAAAATAGAGTGTACATATAGCATAACCCATACTTTTTTTTTTTTTTTTTGGTACCCAGGTGTCCACCTACGGCGACTAATCCTGATGTTTGCGATCCGACCCCTCATCACACAAAGCAGGTAAATCGTGCAATGTGCCCCAAACTGGCCAAGGTCCAAGAGCCCCCTAACTGAACTGCCCAAGTGCCGAGCGAGTCAAACCCATGTTGCACATTGCCTTCCAGGAGAGAGTCTGTCTTCCAAGAGCTCCATGAATCGAACCCGCGACCTCCGATCTGCCAGCATTGAAGAGGCTCATTCTTTGCCAGTTGGGATGTGCCCCGGGGGGCAGCATAACCCATACTTTACTGCCTAATCGTATGGTCCAAGATATAATAAGAATTCCTCCTTATATTGAAGGCCGTGACATAACCTACTGCAAACTAATTAGCAATGGAGCCTCCTCTAGTGCTTTATTTTCGGAAATACTTGGGCAAAGGAGAAATATCAAATCCTTGGACAAATAAATATGGAATAAATCTCACTTTAAAGGTCTCGTTTTTCATATGGAAAACATGGCACAACATATTGGAATTAGATGAAGAGGTGCAAATTAGAATGAAAATTAGCAGAGCTTGTAAGTGCCGATGACAAAGGATAAATCAGTTGAACGTGTACTATTATATGGCATTTTTGCCAAGTATGGAGGTTCTTCAATGACTCCCACTTGGTTATGAAAATGTTTAGGTGGAAGCTGATTCCAAGGCCCCTATTCAATTAATTTGCAAACAATCTACATGGCCATGCAGAGTACAATACCAGTCGGAATAAATTCGATATTAGTAGAAGAAAATGATAGTTTCAAAGCAATATTGTCGCCTTTTAGATAGAAAGCAACGGGGTCGCCGATTGGATGGCTAATACTGAGTATAAAGAAAGGCAGTTCAAGCTACTATACCCTCAAGAGCTAACTGGTGAAATCTGAAGAATTTTGCGGCCAAATATAAGGGTCTCCCAAGTTTAAGAGTGAAAATAATCGCCGAGGACACAAAAGGAGATTCAAGATTGTACAAGCACTAGAGCTCAAGGGCGAAGTGATAGGTTTGTTAG
This sequence comes from Fraxinus quadrangulata, assembly GCA_903798255.1. Taxonomy (NCBI): domain Eukaryota; kingdom Viridiplantae; phylum Streptophyta; class Magnoliopsida; order Lamiales; family Oleaceae; genus Fraxinus; species Fraxinus quadrangulata. Next base: position 59,457 of record CAIGRB010057525.1, read on the forward strand.
ATTTAATTAGGTGAAATACGCCGTACATAAGAGTGAAGTAGGCAGCTGTGCAACTGATGTAGTCTGCTGACTTAATTCGTTGTTGAATTTATTTATTTTGCTGATGTAAACCGCCTCTGTGTGATAATCCTTTCTATCAATATACTAGGATAGGAGGGCAACCATTTGGCTTAGTTGAGTCAACCTAAAAACCCTCGCCCAAGTTCTAGTGGATTTTCCAGAAAAAAAAAATCCTAGTACCAACAAGAAAATTATTTATTTAATAAGTATTTTTTAGACTTAACCGGACATGCATACACTAGTACGACATGAGTAACATAAATATGCTTTACCTGAACAGAAACTCCTGAGTTTAGAGTCAGAGTTGCAAAGATTCCTTCAGCCACAGCATTTTCCAATTCTGCCTGTTTTACTATATTCAGAAAAACTTCTTCCAAAGTCGTAAGACCAAGTTGGATGTCTGCTATGCCGTATTCTTTCACTTTCTCTTGGAGCTCCTCAAAAAATTTCTGATAGAATTTTTATCCAATTAAGTATGTTAGTATGATAAATTTTTACAACACATTTTAAGTGTTTCTCTTTTATTTTTGAACCGTTTTTGCATAATTAACATCTTTGAAAATATTTTCATAAAAACCATACATTAACTATTGAAATAAGGAACAGTTGACAAAGTGAGGGTTTTACCGTCAATAGCTTCTCTTTTTCATGAGGAATAACAAAAGTCAGGAAATACTTGTTTTCCTCCTTAGGCGTAACATTCAAATACTGTAAAATAAAATTTCATGTAAGAAACAATTTATGTGCTTCAGGGAATATTCTAACCAGCTGATATTTGACTTACTGATTTAAAGAACTGTTTAACAGCTTCATGTTGAGTGGTATTAAACGTATCCTGTCTGTTTGGGGTACCATTAACATCCCCGGAAAAGCTTATAGTAGCAATGAAACCAGTTCCAAACCGCGACTTCAACCTTATTGAAGTTCCAATGCAGCGAAGCCTACCCTTTGCCATAATTCCTATCCTGTCACTTAAGATGTCGGCTTCTTCCATTGAATGAGTAGTTAGAATAATGGCACGCCCTTTTTTAGCCTCCTCGATTACATCCCACACATGTCTTCTAGTTATTGGATCCATCCCAGTGGTCTACAGGTTCAAAGTAAAAACTCACACATGAAATTGCAAGTGGAGAACCAATTGAAAAGTTAATTTTCTGTCTACCCACCGGTTCATCCAAAATGACCAGTTTTGGTTCACCAATAAGGGCAATAGCAACACTAAGACGACGTCTCATTCCACCACTATAGCTACCAGCTCTCAACTTGGCTGCCTCAGTAAGTTTTACTTCTGCTATTAATTTCTGCACAACCTGTTATTTAGAGAAAAAACCTATATCTTAGGTTTTTCACGAGTAAAAAGTTGTTTATTTTGTAAAGATCACATAGGTTTGTATAGCACGTACCGACTTAGTGGAAGCAGGCGTTAGACCTTTAATACTGGCAAACAAGTAGAGATGCTCTTGACCAGACAACGCATCCCAAAGAATATCAAACTATAATATCACCAAAAAGGAGTTAATCTTTGTTAATCTAACCAAATTATTCGATAGTGCACAAAAGATTTTCAAATCTCCCCTTCCCTTTAGTTTGCACTGCATTTAACAAGTTGCACACTTTCTGACAAAGAATCTACATCTGAATATTAAAAAATGAAAAATAAAGTACAGTGATAACATACAAAGATAGGATGGGGAGTCGGGAGTCACCTGAGGACAAACCCCTATCATCCTGCGAATGTTTGACATACCAATGGAGCTTCGGACGGAATATCCATGAATTAATGCTGTTAAAACAAATTTCATACTTCGGATTCCTCGTGAAATCATCCAAATTATTGCAAGGAAACTAGATAACCAAAACAAAAGGTCTTACCATCTCCACTGGTTACTGGTGTAACCCCAGTCAAACAATTAATAGCAGTAGTTTTTCCTGCTCCATTGGGTCCAAGAAGACAAAATAGCTGATCTGTGGAAAAGTTCACCCATAATCCCTGTAGGTTTAATATCCCTTATACACTTCAGTATACAATTTCACATGCCAATTGTAACTTTAAAAAAAAAAATCAGTATTAAAATCAAATTGCCTGTCATAGAAGGGCTTGCCGTAATTAAAGATACAAACACACAACTTTGTGTGTGTATTCCATCTGTACATAGATCTCAAGTAAAGCAACTGGTTGCCTTTTTAAAGAAATTTCATGATCGAAAGTGCTTAAGAGTGGAGCCTTCACACTTATATTATATGCACTACTGATCCATATTAACTGGGAGATCCAGTTCCCCAAAGCTACTCTTACGGTAGCAGGGACGGATGTAGGGGAACTGGCTAGCCCACATAATTTTTTTGGTGTAATTTTTATTTATTTATTTATTGGTTTTAAAAAAATTCATGTGTAATTTTTTTTTTTTTTTTTTATATACTAGTCCGGCTTGTAGTCATATCCTGTACGGTAGCATATTCCACAAGGTTTATTTTACCTTGAGAGCATGGTAAGGAGAAGTCCTCGTGCATTTGCAGCAACCGATCTTTGTTGCTCCAGCGTAAGTTTTCACAAGACCACGTATTTGAACCGCAATTCGTGAATCTACACTACCTTCTGAGGCTTGCTGTTTCACTATGTTTTCTTCTTCAAGTACATCCTCGTCGTCTGGAACGGTGCTCTCCACAAGTGGAACTGAACTAAAGCAACTACATATGCTTCCTTCTCAAAGGAAAAAGACATACCTAAGATATTAGCAGCTGGCAGTATCAACCAAATAAGAGGATGAAATAACAGAAAATTATTATATCGGATTTCAATACCTTCCACCTTGTTTCCACCATTTCCTGTCCAGTACCCAGGACTCAGAAAATATAACACCGACTTTCTCACCCCAGATGTATTTGGAAAAATATTGTCAAAGTAGATGGCCAAAACAAACCATAGAAATGATACAGCTAAAAGCCATATGTAAATCTTGTTCTGCCAATCAACATAAGAAGTTATGGAAGCAATTAAGTGAGAGGCCATTGAATACTTGTGATAATCATCAAACATTTTTTAAGGCAAAGATGTCATGTTAGATAAGTTGAATTAGATGGTACTCGACAGATTAAAAGAGGAAAAGTTCACTGTCCAATCTTGTTGAGTACTGTGTACTAGACATGCTTTGAGTTAATTTCTAAGACTAGTTAACTTGTAATGCCTAAAAAGGGAATAGAATAGAAGCTTGCTGGTTTGACGTACAATTGTTATGATGCAATCTGTATCATTTGGTGAACATTTTGTCCTTCCATTCCAGCTGACACCAGGATCTTGAGGAGTCGCAGTTGCATCAGAGAGCAATTGGAGACCTTTAGCAAAAAGATTTGGAGGAAAAAGTGACCACACAATTCGAAACGTGTTCGAGAAGTCACCACTGTAAGGAAATCCAGATGTTGTCACGACCTGGAATAGAATGAAGAGAGATCTGTTATTATGAGTGGCATTCAATACTTTGTAATCAAACATTTTTTGAGAAGAGAAACTTGCCTGAGTCATGGAACCAACAATAAAGCTAAAGAAACCTAACGTGCTGGACGAATCAGACTTGCTAATAAACGTAGACAGCATAAAAGCAAATGCAGTCTAATAACAGAAGCAAGAAACAAACCCCGTTATAATGAAAATAACTGAATATGGCATAAGTATCATACTGGAGTCAAGAAACCTACCATACTCAATTGAAAAAGAAAGAACAAGAAGAACACAACTGCAAAACTGTTGCGCAAGAAAAAGTCAAACTGGAACATCATTCCAAATAAAACTGTGATAAGTGACGAAAGCAACGTCAGGATTCCCTCCCAAGTGAGCCACGATAACCAATAGGCAGTATCACAAAGACCCATTATTGTCATTGCCTGTTATCAAACAAGTGAAGAATTATTCAGGATTTTGTAATATGCTGGAATCATAGGAGTACTTATCTTCAGATTGAAATGGAGATTATTCTATACCTGGCGAAGTTTTAATTCTTTCTCCGTGGTCAAAGCAGAAATTTGAAAGACAAAAGCAAACATAGCAATTGCCAGGAAAAAGGTCGGTCCTACTCTTTGCACAGCCGAAAAGATTTCAATAGCAGGATGGGCAAATTCCTTAAGACTGACAACCCAACTAAAGCTTGCATCTGAAGTGTATGCAGCCACAGAAAAGAGGGTGCATCGTAAGGAAACTCTCATCATACTTTATATGATCCATCGTAAGGTTCATTTATAAGTCAATAAGTAAGTTTAAAAATAAATACTTTTATTGTTGAAACCTGAAGAAATCAATTTATCCAATATAAAATTACAACTTTCTAAAATTATAATGTGACAAAAATGAGGGGTGGGATAAGTGGGTATTAGCTGTACGTCCTCTGTAACGTGTAATTAAAATTAATGTTAGGCTTTGACCATTAAATTATAAGAAAATTATAATGTTTTCCAAATATGGACGAAGTAAGAGTTTCTTTCAAAAAAGTAACTTTTTACTTAAAAGTATGAAAAATATCCAAACATGTTTGAAGACAAAAATTAACTTCACTTTTTTACAAGTGAATCAAAACATGCTCCAAAATAAAGAATTTCGGATGTCGTACCTCCAATCAGAGATCTTGCGATTTCACGTTCTGCAGCAAGTTGAAGTGGAATTTGAAATTTAAAAGTAGGATCTTCAAAATTTCCTCGCTTAGCAAGTGAAGTAGAATTAGTCTGCAATCCATAGCTAATTACGGTAGCATTTCTGTCCACAAAATGCAGAGCTCCAGGACAATGCATAGAATGGTTGGCAAGCCAATCATCAACTTCATTTCGTGTTTTGAATGACTGAACCTGCTCAAGGCATGATCATTTCCCATTCTTTTAGCAATACAGGTTTTTTATATTACAAGGTTTTACATATATAAATAAATGCAACTAACTTTATTCCTAAAATGGCATTGTTGAAAATTACAGATTTAGCTCTGAACAAAAAAGCAAACAACCAAATTTGTGATTACTTCTTTTACTTCTATAATTTAAACTAAAGAATAAATAAAACATTTTCCTAACCAGATTCCGCCTTTTGATTACTTATTTTACTATTTTTTAGTGGTTCTACCAGTTGACTTCAAAATTCAATAGATTAAGATCAACAAGGAATTCCACCAGTAAAGCTATATTTACATCTTCTGCTTCATACATTGCACACAAAATATATAACACGCTGAGTTTGATATGCCGTACGGAATAGGACTGGACAATAGAAAGAACAAGATTTTACTTTTTTTTTTTTCCTTATCACGTGTTGTATAATCCTCCCTACCAAATATGCATAAGAGATTTTGCATCAAAACAAAGATACCACACATTAGGGCACAACCTTCTAAGTTCTAACTCTCATACAACTCTTTTTTAATTCAATTTGCAGTAATCAAAATTAAATAAAGTGAAAACTCTTTTAGAAATAACTACATTATACTTACAAAACAAGAAAAAAAATAAAAATATATGGAAAAATTAAACCTTGTCGGAAGGAATACTCCGGCCGGGATTATTCTCTCGAATCCTTCTAACAATCTCCCCAATTCTTGCACTGTCATTCCCACTCCAAACAAAATCAAAGCAGGGCAATTTAGAGTAGAATTTTTCCTCACAAGGTGGAATTGGGGGAAAGATCAACGGTTCAGGATCATTGATACTTTTGAAAGAAGAAGACGAAGAGTAACTCGATTCGATTGCTTTTTGAATGCAGAAGATGATGAAGATGAAGAAGAGGGACGAGAAAAGCTGGAGAAATGTGGATCGTTTATTGCGCCATGAGAGAAGAAGATTCTTAAAGAGTAAAGCTTTGTACTGCTGGATTAAGAGAGGAAATCCTCTCTGCAATTCCATTTTGTTTTAAGGTTTGGATTTGAGTTTCGAGAAATTTTACTATTTGAGATTGTATTTTGTGAATTGCAGAGGTTTTTATAGGCAAAAATTGTGGATGCGCGGGTAATAAGATTTTTCAATTTGCCCCCTGGGATTTCGTTAAATGGCAAAGGAGGCCACTTACATTTTGCTGTTTGGACTTTGGGTTTTGAATCTTGTTGTTTCTTGGAAATCTCGTTGAAGGTTTGAGGAAGTTAACAAGGAAGTAGTTGTCAAATAAAATTATTTTGCACTAAAATTCATAAATTTTTTTAAATAAAATAATTTTATACGTGGATTTTAACGATTTTTTCATACTTTTTAACACACATTTTCAATAGATTATTTTTCAATAAAATAATCTATCACAAACAAACACTTAATACTTTTCTATTGATTCGACTTTTGACCCTATATTTTTTTTTTCTTTTTTCT
>CAIGRB010057528.1:0-12528 GCA_903798255.1 Fraxinus quadrangulata
GTGCTAGGAGTAGACGTCTTCTTGTCGAAAAATCATACTAAAATTTTCCTATTTTCTAGCTATTTTATAATTGAAATACATGGAATGGAAATTACAACTCAAAATATACTAATATTTACAATGTGCGGCCGAAGTTGGGGCAAACTGCGGCTGCGATAAGGTCATGGGGCTTAAGTGAAGCTGCGGTCCGTGACACCAGGTCCACAAGTGCGTTCGGCCGTCTGTCAGTGCAGTCGCTCTCTCCACACGTCCTCTCTAGTCTCCTCCAGTCCCACGGCAATCACGGGTGACAACAATCACTGCGGACCTCTCCTTGGCTCCAAGCTCCGCGGCTCCGCCGTCCTCACTCCTTTGTCCTCTCTGAGCTCTCACGGTCTCCCGACAGAGCAGTCTCCAACCGACTCTCCTGGTCTCCTGGAGATAAGTTCCGGCACGCACTCTCAATCTCAGTCTCTTATTTCTCGGTTAATATTGACTTAATTGTGTATAATGTATTTGTGTAATTAATTGTGTTTCTTATTGAGGTAAATGAATTGTATTTTTGAGTTAGATTTATTGAGTTTCATCCCTAAATTTTCTGATTTAGGGCTTTAGTGTTTTTTGGAAATTGATAGGGATTTAGAGATTTAGGGTTTTTTGGAAATTGATAGTTAGGGTTTTCTAATGAAGGGCTTTTAGGGATTTAGGGATTTTGATTAGACTTCATTTATTGAGACAATTGCCAATTTTGATTTAGGAACTCCTAATGTGATTAATTATTTTTATTTTTTTGGTATTAGTTATAGACAAATACTTTAAATGTAAGTCTATGCTTTCTTGTGATGAGAAAAATATCGACGAAAGGAATGTTCGAGACAAAAGTGATATAAATATTGTTGATGTTGATGTTGGGGATGTTGATGTTGCAGATCTTATCACCGATCCTGGATTGAGAGTTCCAATACAGAATTATAATGTTAAAGATCAAGACATGATTCGAAGAGCGTATGTGGGTCCTTGTCAGCCTCGCAATCGTGCGTTTCCACCCACAAGAATGGGTAACAAAGATAGGCGATTTTGTGTTTCGTGGTATGATGAGTATCCTACCTGGTTGGAATATAGTGTAGCGAAAGATGCAGTTTTTTTGTTTTTATTGCTATCTTTTCAGTTCGAGTGATGGTTCCTTTATTAACAATGGATTCTCAAATTGGAAAAAGAAAGAAGTTCTTAGAAAACATATTGGGACTTCAAGTAGTGCACACAATCAGGCTCGAGTCAAATATGAATCGTTCAAGAATCAAGAGCAAAGTATTTGATCCTGTCTCATTAAGCAATCACATCAAGCTCGAACAGATTATAGAATTCGATTGAGTACGTCAATTGATTGTGTTCGATTTCTTCTACGACAAGGTATAGCATTTCGTGGACATGATGAATCTGAAGATTCAAACAATCAAGGAAACTTCCTTGAATTACTACATTGGTTGTGTGATCATAATGCTGAGATTAAGGTCGTTGCTATGGCAAATGCACCTGAGAATTTTAAGTTAACATCACCACGAGTGCAAAAAGATATTGTGAGTGCTATTGCTTCTGAATGTCTAAATGTGATTATGAAGGATGTTCGTGATAGTTTCTTTTCAATTTTAGTTGATGAATCTCTAGACATTTCAGTTAAGGAGCAAATGTTGATTGTCATTCGTTATGTGAAGAATGGGTATGTATCTGAACATTTTGTTGGTGTCCAGCATGTTTCGAGTACCACAGCTATCTCACTTAAGGATGCAATTGATCAATTCTTCTCAACGCATAGCTTAACTATCTCTAATTTGCGAGGACAGGGATATGATGGAGCTGGTAACATGTGAGGTGAGTATAATGGCCTCAAAGCGCTTATTTTGAAAGAAAACCCACGTGCATACTATATTCATTACTTTGCTCATCAACTTCAATTAGCCTTGTAGCTGTGGCACAGAAACATCCGAAGATTGAAACTTTTTTCACTACAATACACAAATTAGTGAATGTTGTTGGTGGATCGGTTAAACGGGGTTATCTTATTCGAGAGAAGCAAATATTGAAAGTATTTGAATCACTTAGTGTTGGTGAATTATCAAGTGGATGAGGTCTCAATCAAGAAACTACCCTTCAACGTCCCAGGGATACACGTTGGGGCTCTCACTATGGTTGTTTAATTAACTTGATTGTCATGTTTTCAACCATAGTCGACATTGTTGAGATGATTGAGACTGACACTACAAGTACCGGAACAAGAGGTGATGCTTTTATTTCACTTGAGTTGATGTTAAAATTTGAATTTGCATTTAATCTACATCTCATGAAAAAAGATTTTGGGAATTTCAAGTGAATCCCAATATAAAAAGTCTGCGTCCGCCCCTGCCTATATTATTGAAGGTGTACTAAGATATCATCATATACGGGTATTATCAAGCATTATATTTATAAACGCGTATGTACTCGTTGTTTCGGACTTATCGGTCCAAGAATGAGGAGAAGGCTACCCCAAGATGTGAAGCTTTGGGGGCTGCACTGCAGTCCATGATAGTTAGATTTTTTAATGAAATTTGATTAAATCACAAATATTTATTTATCTATAATTTGGCAATTGTGATTAATGTGATGACTACTGAAATTTCAAATTAATTTCTATGTAATTGTCACTCAAGTTTGAAGCGCTTATATATTTGGTCATTTATTAGCGTGGTAAAAGACAAATGTGACAAAAGTTAAATTCCTCGTTAACAAACGCAACATTAATGAAATTGTCACCTAAATGAAACCGCCCCGCCCACACCCTAAATAGCATTTTCGTCCCTTTCATTCAATACAAAGTGAAGAAGATTGAAATAGAACTAGAAAACTGATGATCGCGTATTCTTCTCTTGCTAGTATCTATCTTGAATACGATATTATCCCTCAAAATCCTCCTTTTTAGGAGAAAAATCTATTAGTATGAATATATTTTGACTTAAAAATCAAGCTATTCATTTTCATCCTAACAATTGCACACGGTTTCAAATATGCATTGAGATTTTGCACAAGTCTGCACCACAAACAGTGATGTTGGATGTTACACATTTTTTTTTTTTAAATATCAATGGCAGTTTTTCTCATGAAAATCAGATGTTACAAAACTACACTTAAAAAAGCTATACATAGTATCAGATGCATTTAGAACTCTAACCCGAAATGCGTGAATTAGCGTCAATTTTTTTTTTTTTTCAAAACATCCTGAATAATAAATACATATTTGACTCGAGAAAATACTTGCTGCGTTCACTCGAGTTACATGAAGAATAATACATCTGAGACAAACATAATTTGTCTTCAAAATGTGTTTTTACCTCGTCAAGTTTTTCACTTTTTTGTATGAACAAATATGTAAATATGTACCTGTATTCTGCAGCAATGTCATAGTCAAACAACTCAAATCTGGATGTTGAGTAATTTTCTCGATAAATCACCTTGCAAGAGCAAGCCGAAAGCCAAGCACATATCATTCATACTCTTACCTCAATCAACCAATGTCTCTTCTCCAGCTAATAATGCAAAATGGAAGTTTCTTTCAATTTCTAAGAACGCAGCACCTCGGAACTAGCCACTGAGATTGTTAGATTGTGTAGAAGAAGTTGACTCTACTATTTCAGGGACCTGATCAAGCAACTGATTAATCTCTTCTGGAAATTCACCCTTGGCTCGGTTTGTTTTGCCTCCAATCACCACTGTCGTTCCATCTTGTAATGCCCAAATCTTGAAACGCGTAAAAAATTGAAAGAGTAAACGTTATCAAGGCTTCTAGGATGAAAGTTGTATTGGTTAAAACATTTAAAACCAGACCCCAGATCAATGTAAGGGAAATTTTTACCTGGCTATGTGATAAAAAACTAATACAGGTGGTGAGCATTAGAGCACCAAAACCAGCGTAAACAATTGGCACACCAGGATCAGTCTGAGAAGGAGCAAAATTTATCATCAGGAAAGAATGCATCATAGTAAAGCAAAGGCACAAAAGAAATTCTTTTGTGATCACCTTTAAATCAAGGCCAGTACTACCAATTGCATCTACAACAACAATTTTAAAACCATCAATGTCAATCGGAAGCTTTGAATTTGGCCGTCGGACTCCTGCAAATTTTCCTTCTTGATCATATAGGACAATTGATTGCAAGTCACGAGCTAGCATCGATCTGAATTCTCAATCAGAAAAAAAGAAGGAAAAGTTAAGTGTTAAAATCACATTCAAGTGGAACTTCTAGTTTCTTTACTTCGGACAAGATTTAGCTTATACATCTAAGACAGTAAAAAAGACACATACATTCCCTTAACATCAGGAGAATCAGCATTTCCGACAGGCAGAAAAGTTCCATAAAGCTTTTTGTCCCCATTGATTTTTAGAGGTGCCATAGCCAAATTAAAAGGTCCTTCATCATCTTTCGTTATTTGTAATGCCGACAAACTCCAATCAGTCTGGTATACAGTGATCCCACCGTACCTCAAAGGATCATTGACGCTTATTGTCTTCCTCATTACCTCCTTCCCATTAAGGTCAAACAGAGACAGATCGCTATGAAACTGAGAAACCTATTACACAACAACAAGATACAACATATGATTCATGAACTTTTCTTAAACGAACAATGTTGAGAAGTCATAGTGCAACCGTGGATGCCTACCTCTCCACTGTCATAATAGTCCATGTAGAACCTATTGACATGAACTTCGGTATTGAAAGATTCTGAAGGAGTTGATAGAAACCCACTGGGCCCCAGTACATCTCCAATAACAAAGTTCAAACCCTGTGGCACTGTTACTGACCCTTTATAGCTCCCAGTAGCACTAAGAGTTCCACCAGCCATTACCAGCAACAATGCTAAATGTACTCCAATAGGGGCAAACCTACCAGCCAAACCCCTGAAGGCGTATAATGATGGCCCTTTCAAGAATACCTAATTATACACAATGGGGAAATATCCAATAATCATGGTTTTGCAACACATAAGAAAGTGAAAGGAGATTTGTAACGAGAAATGCCTCGAAATATGGATACAGATTCCAAATGTGTGGTTACTGCAACTTGATCCAAGTGTAGACATAAAGTAAAGAGCAACAAAAGAAATAAAAGAAGGACAAGGATAAAACATTATACTTCATATCCGGCCCCCATTAAAATGATACCCAAATCCTGAAGTGAAGCTCTGGGCAAGGTGTCTGAATATTCCTGCCGACAAATTGCCTCGGCTGAATATAAGAAAGACCATCTGCAAATGGGGACACATACTATCAACTAAAGTGTCTTTAAGGGCAATAAAGAGTTAAACAAACATAGTTTATTAGACACAAAACCAGACCTTTTTGCTACCTTCAGAACGGGGATCTGTGTTGTGTACGTGCACGCCATGAGTGATGCTCCTAAGAGAGCCAATGTTCCCAGGAATACTGGAGATGAGAACATGCGGTCAAAGCCGAGCGTGAGAACCCACCTCCATGTGAAGAATCCGAGGACAGGATTATCTTCGGGGTATTTCTGAAAATAGTATTCTGGTGCCTCACCTTGATCAATAATTGTGCCTGCAAAGATTCAAAAACAAACAATGCCATTATGCATCAAGTGGAAACATGTGAAAAAGAACTTGCATTATTGCCGAAGCAGACTGAAGTAACAAGACATGATATCTCATTTTATACCACATGGCTAATTATCAGCATCAAGGCAACGGTCGCACCAAATACAGATGTCACCAATCATTTATCTGTTCAATAATGAAGCTAAATGCAGTAAACCATATAAAGAATGCCTAAATTTTCCTTTTCTATTCATTACATGACAACATTACAAGCTGGTTTAATCTAAAGATGCATTAAACCATGCAAGGATGCCTAGTTTTTTGCTTCTTATTTCATTAAAGGATAACAATACAAGCTAGTCTAAACTGATTTAGGTTATTCAATCCATCATAAAAAGTTGAAATAACGCTACACTTTCCTCACTGATATTAACGTTATTAGTCATTTAAATTGATAACGATTTTAATCACAAGTTAGAAGATGCCTGTCTACCAGTACAAAACGAGTCATTAGTCCCTCCTTTGTATGCCAGCAATTTCGGTCCAAATTAACAACCTTTTTCTTTTCAAGCATCAACTACAAAAGTGGGCTGCACGAGCAAATTTATACAAGCTCATTCACTGTTGTGCTACTCTGGAAAGGTGCTTTTAAGCACACCGAAACATGCTTTATATATAATATTTCTTGTACTTTTTTCACCTTCACAACATAAACTAGTGCTAAGCTAAAACAATAGAAACAAAGGTCAAGTGCTTGTGTAATACATTCGTACACAGACTGCCAATGGCATGCTCATTCCTCCTCCTCCTTTTTTTTTTTTTTTTTTTTCTCTTGGTACATGAAGAATACAACACAATTAATAATCTCATCAGAAGAAACAAACAAAATAGAAACAAGAAATTGAGAAATGATTTGAAAATCTGTTCTTAATTTAAATAGAAGATTGGAATGTACACTACCTAAGGCCATTAACGCAGCCACAACAAACATCTCAGCAATAGCCAGAGGCAAATTAGAAAGAACTGCCAAAACCCTTCTGGGCAACCCCTTCAACAACCCCAAACCATTTTTCTTACTGGACAGCGGCGGTGGCTTCACTGGAGCACTACGTCCCCCCTCTTCCTCCTCCCCGGAAAGCGACGGTGCTCCATCCAGCTCAGGCACCACAATCTTGGTTTGTAAACTCTTGTCCATGCTCTTCTTATTAATATCGTTCTTAGAGGTTTTGAGCTTACAAGAGATTGTGAATGTGCTGCCATTTTTGTGACTGCTTGAAGCGTAGATAAGAAAACTGTGGGGAAAGGAATTACGGGTTTTGAATTTGAAGACATTCTTGATATTATGATTCTGGAATTTAGATAGAATTACTGAATGCCTATGGGAGATATTCATAATCTTCATTTTGATGAAAAATTCCGAGAAAAATCTCTGAATAATTTCACTCTGGATTTTTAAGTTCTGTGCCGTGGAGCAAGACTGGTATAGTAACGAACACGTCCATTAGTTTATCCAGAGAGATGGTAATTGGATATCTCACGTTCCCCAAATATCTTTAAACAAGTTATTTTATCATACTTTTTCAGTCAAAAGGAAAATATAATATTTTTTATTTTTATTTCTATATTTTAATCAATAAAATTATTATTTGATTATAATTTACTTATAAAGAACTTATTTATTATGTAAATTGCTTTAGTTGCAAGTACGTTAACTATAAAGAAACTCAAAAAAAATTGATGAATGTGCACAAATAGTTGAGCATGTGGTTTAATTTGATGTAAAAAGAATTTTATGAGAGCTCGAAGTGTCGTGAATTCTTTTGAAAGAAAAAACTGTCTCCGAGAAAGCAAATAGAGGTAGTGCATATTTGTTTTCAAGTCATGTTGTAAGCTAGAGGTGAACAAAAAGAAAAATAAAAATAAAATTTGCCAATCCATCAAATTGAACAAATATTGTGATTTTGAAATTGATAATTTGGATAAATGTGGTTTAGTTTCCGACTTTCAATCATTTCAAAATTGAACCTAATTGTTGACTTTATTTCGACCATATCAAAAAATAAAATTGTTTGTTGCAATTTATTTCTAATTAACAAGTTTTCGTTTTCTTGTTTGCTATAAACTGTACAATTTTTTGTCATTCTATTCTTCTGGCAAATTCCACGTACAGCTGGTGCACATTGCCTCTAACATCGAAAAATGATGGTAATAGAGTTTTGTTGAATTCGGTTATCGGCTAATACATAGAAGAGATTACTAGTTCTTTCGATTTTGATAGCTAATGGAATCTAGCGGAGTTGATTCAAAAAATAAACCAAGGCATTGTAGACTAACACCGCCAAGAGTACCGAGGGGTGATTTTTTGTTTTGTTTAATGGTGTTATGATGTTTGACTCAACTGATACCAAGAACAGGTGAATATGTGTAATATGCGAAACTAAAAATTAACTAACAATAAATGCAATAAGTCATAAATTATTGGATCTAGATGAACTAAAAACAATATAAACCCTAGCAATCAATCAATCAAGCTATTATATCGAAGCTGAAAAGTAAAGAATGCCAAGCATTGTTTATGAAGGAAAAAACCCTTGAGAAACTCTTCAAGAGAAAAGACCTTTGGGCACCCCGTGTCATTAAAAGATTCACTAGAAAAGATTTAACTTGCAGAATTGGTCTAGATACAGCTAAAATTTAATAGACTCTAGGCCCAACCTGTAATCATCAAAGAACTCGTCCGTTCTGCGCTCCAGCACCAGCTCCAGAACCTTTGGACTTCTTTTCCTCTCGTGGATCACCAAGAACGAATTCATTCTTCGTTAACCAGAACTCCAATCACCTCTCTAGATTTTTAGAATTCGAAAAGATATTTGATAAACCTAGTATTTTGATCCTTTGTATTTTTTATGTTTTGATCTTATGGTTGAAGCAAGAGAATTATGGAATGAGTATTTGATCTTTAACAATATGTTCTCTTTGATGAATAATGGCTCAACACACAATAGAGACGGATTTTCCGTTAGGTATTTATAATATAGAGTTATGGGTTGTTTGAGATAGTAAAAATGTTGAAAATCGCAAATATGGTTTCTCTGGAAGACACGATCGCTCGAGCATCTATTTGGTGGCCAGTAGGTGGTCCAGTTCTACTAAAACTGCTCGAGCGCCCTTTGGGTGGACATCAAGCTCTTTCTGAGCATTCGTTAGTATTTTTGTCATATATTTCTCTCATGATATCTGATTGATGCGATTCAAATTGTATTGAAAAATTAACTCAAAGGGTTACAATTCCAATTCGAATGTTTTCTATGCGAAAAATGAGTATCAATGTGTGGTTGATATTTTTGAAGCATAATTTGTGTGGCACTTTGACACTCCATTGACTTTTAATTGCATTTCATTGATCCTATGTGGTATTCAATCCTCATTATGTGCTCGAGCGGCATTCTTCAAACTCTTTTGAATATTTAATGATCTTCTTGAGCAGACTTTGACCCTTTCCAAAGACAATCCCAACATTCAACGACTCAACCCCAAATATAACTAGATTATATGATGTTTGGACACAGAACTTGCCAACACTTTTAGACCTAACATTTTGGCTTTGGAAACTAGTTGTCCTGAGGTTTTTCAATGTACATTTTAGCAGGATCTCAAAAACATTCTTCTTCGGAAGTTGAATAGCCTTGTGGCCTTTCCTATTCGAGATAATTAGACAGTGTTCTGGAAAAAGAACGTGTTTTGCTTATAGCAAACCATATAATTGAGGTAGACTGAATGTACTTATGGGATTTTGCATTGCCAAAGGGGCATGAGGGTTACATAAATTATATTCTCAAGAGTAGTTTGATGACATTACTTGTATTTGGTTGGGTTTTTCATATTATGGAATTCATTCTCTCAGATAGGAAATAGGAAGCTGATGAATCAACCTTGCGGCAGATGCTGTTGTTAACCTTCAATGATCCACAAGATCTTCCATGGCTTGCCGTTTAACTAGAAGCAACGCATTTCACGTATAATTTTTGACCTTTTTCCCCTAGATATGATATGAAGCCCCTGTTTGATTTAGATTAAAATCAAAATTTCAGTAGATTTTGATAAAATTTGAGGAAATGTATGGTTGAAAAGTTGTGAATCCTATGCAATGTGTAGTTAAAATTAATTGTTGACTCTGATTTGAGATTAAAATCACGATCAAATAGGGAATAAGTGTTTTCTTAGAATTTCATGTGCTTATTTTGCTCTTATCATTTTGCCCTTTTCATTTTGCCTTTATTAGTAGGTGCTTGTAAGTTTAGCTTCACAATTTTGATGCATTGTCATGTTATTCCTGCATGACACTATACTTTTTGATTTCATATGCAATCTTTCAGCTGCATATAAGAGTGGTCTTGACTTGGTGGGCTGTATTATTTATGCTATATGTTGGGTTCTTTTGATGCCCAATAACTCTCAGGGCAATGATGTTAAATTATTAATTATTCAGTTCGCATCAACTAAATGATTGAAGTGAGATATTGACAACTCAAATGGAATGACCTGGGCCTATAACTATTTTGGGCCATTGGAAGTAACTTAATTCAATTAGAGTTGCTCATGGTCCGACTCTTTACTCTTTGGACGACTTTTAAGAGTTAGCCTACTACTCGATTTACTTGGCACATGTATTGGACTAGACTTGGCCCACCCTTATACCTAATGTTACCTATATATTGTTGCATGCCTTGATCTTGACATTATCACGCATGTTTTGCCCTTTGCTTGTGAAGAAAACAACTTCCCTCTTTCTTTGCTTTATGCTCCACCGGCTGCCTTCTTTCTTCTTGACCTTTGTGGTTGCAAAACACCTTCTTTTTTGTGTCCGAAGTGGGTACAATCAAAAGCAATGAGAGTTGGGTGAAAGTTATAGAAGATTGGATTGTTATTTGGTGGTGTCGATCTCGGTTGAAATCGATAAAACTGAGCCCGGAAACCTTGGTGATCAATTCTTCCGTGACATTACTTATATACTTCTGCCATTATGTGGTCACTGGATTTCTATCCATGTGCCACATACAAACTAGTATGTTTTTGTCCCCTGTTGGACCATGCATTTGTATACTCATCCTTCAGAGCCAACAATATTTTCCAAGGATAATGTTAAGAGTACATAAATTTGCACATAGCCGTATCCATAATGCTGAGCTGGAGGGATTTTGAAATTCAATTTCTCGTGACTAAAAAAGGACAAAACATATTTCTTCTCTTTCCAAAATTGACCCTCAATAATGAAGCAACACCCACCATCCTCTTTTCATTCACCAGATCTCAAATCCCTCCACTTTCTCTTACAAAACTCGGACGCCCGACAACGAGTTTAACATCCAAAACTCCGACTGGTTTAGGGTTAGCCACCTTATAATCAAGAGCCGTTTTGATTACCATCCAAAACTCCAAAGAAAAGCGAAAAGATTGCTCGACAACGAGCGGCTCAACTGGTGACTATGGTGTATCTGCTTCGTTTTTAAATTAAGAGAGCCATCTTTCTCTTATCCAGAATTCCGACAACGGTATGTTTAATTTGAATATGTCTCATTTTTTAAATGCATTGTCTTCTTAGTTTTAAATTTTCTTCAAATTGGGTTTGGATTTTAGGGGTTATGCAGTTTGTTATTTTTCCCATCGGAGACGGAGACATTGGCTGATTTTTTGTCAGATTGCACTGTTATTTTGTAAATTAAATGGAAGGAATTGCGATTGCAATGGTTTATAGTTTTTTTAATTACAATCACATTACAATGTCGCGTATCGATTGTAATATGAAGTTATCGATGTTGCAGTTGAATTGATAAATGTTTGGAAAGAACAGGGATATTAGACACAGTTGTAGACAGACTGGACATCGATTGCCCGAATGTCCAAATAAACAACGATGTTCAAATTGTTCAGAGTGAATTGTCAAACTAATGGAGGTGGAGAAGAAGACCAAAAACCTAGGCAGATTATTCTTGTGTTGTACTAACAATTGTGGGTATTTCGTCTGGAAGAAGGAAGACTTGGAAACCGAAGGCCAGTCTAGTGGTATTTGAGGCACTGATTGTGCCAGTCAAGTAAATTCTTTTGCTTAACTATTTAGATCGAGAACTCGATCAATTTATTTATAAGGATCAATATATCATTCTTCTCTTTTTTATTTTGGCTTATTAACCAAACTGGTTCATTTCAATACACGTTAAGGCTAAATGCAAAAAGATCAGAAGAAAATGAAACTCCATGTTGAGAAAGCAGGTCCAAAGTAAGCAAGTTGCAGGATAACAACTCAGAAATAAGAACTTATTACTCAAAGAACAGATTAAGACCACAACCTTTTGTGTCAACTTTGACAAAAAAAAGTCTGCTCAACAGCATTTGAGAAAGGACTAAAACTCACCTGAGGAGGGATTCCTAGCTCCAAAAACAGTGGACCCATTATAAGAGTAGATTGCACTATACAAACTCTAGAGCTAATACAAAGTTCCAAAGGCAGCTTTACTTACAAAAATCATCGGAAGGCAGCATCAGATACAAAAATTCATCTACAAAGTCCCACGGGCTGATTCAAGAGCAAAAAGTCATATACTTACTAGAGGTTGCTTGAAATACAAAAAATAATGCAACCTCTCACAAACTCCTTGAACCACAAAAAATACAACTATGACTACCAATTTACAAACTTGACATTACTTCAATGCTCCCTTGCGTCCCAACGGGTTGTGGTACTTGAGAAGATGAGACGTTATAAACTTGAGCCTCTTGAATCTTTACAGTGTTTGCAATGTCGTCTTTCAACGTACTATACGTATTCGACACTACGGACTTCATAGGTACCTGTACATGATGCATTTTTATAAAAGCGTTAAAATCGTATCAAATAAATATTGAACCAAAACAAAAAATCAAAAACGATGAAGAAATATACACACCATCTTACGACTCTTCGATT
>CAIGRB010057542.1:6281-38967 GCA_903798255.1 Fraxinus quadrangulata
CCCAAAAAAAAATAAAAAATCATGAAAATCACCATTGCAGCATCAAACACAGAGAGCTTTTCTCCAGTGGGAATATGTAGTGTCTTCGGGCCAACTTCCCCATTCAATAACTTGTTCACAAGGCGAATATTGGCAAAAGTTCCCCTTGCCATTATTTCATCGTTACCACGGCGACTCCCATAAGAGTTGAAGTCCTTGCGATCAACCCCACGCTCAACAAGATACTTGGCAGCTGGACTATCCTTGTGAATGCTTCCAGCTGGCGAGATGTGATCAGTTGTGATACTATCACCAAAGTTCAGCAAGCAGTAGGCATCCTTTACTCCGTGAGGCCCAGGGGGGTCCATAGTCATATTTTTAAAATATGGTGGGTCGTGAATGTAAGTAGAATTTGGGTCCCATGAGTACAGCTTGGCAATTGGCACTGATAACTGATTCCACATGGCATTACCCTTTGTGATAGCTTCATATGTACTTTTGAACATGTCAGGCAATACACTGGATTGAACGACCTACAACACACAATTTTCATATTGCTTGACCATTTAATATTACCTTTCTGCTAATGGACATTCAGTGCAATGTACATGCATACCTCTGCAATTTCTTCAGTTGATGGCCATATATCCCTGAAATAGACATCCTTACCATCTTTGCCTACACCAATTGGCTCTTTATTGAAGTCAATATCAACCTACACAAAAAGAACAGCTATACCTTAACCTGAGACTCGATAAAGGATTATAAATAAGTTATTAGTTATAAGACCAAGAAAACAGAGGCTAGTTCCCCAAGATTGAGGTGGTATTTCAAACCCTATTTGCTCACTCAATTAATTAAAAAAAAAAAAAACACTTTCACTTTCCAATTTTAACACAACTCTCCCACATATAATTCTTACTCATTGACTCTCAGATTTTTTTATTTTTATTATAGAACGTACATCATAATAGTTTAGCAAATTATTTGGTGTATCCTGTTTATACTTTACAATTTGGAATTTGCCACTTGAATTCATTTTTGTAAATATGAGTTAGCCCATTCATGTATTAATGGATTCATCCTAATTTTTCCAATCAAGTGTTAAAAGCTTTCAAATGGCTGAAACTGCAGTGTAATTAATAAGATAATCCTTAGAACACATGGTTGGAAATATTTACTAACCGTGCCAGCAAGGGCATATGCAACAACCAAAGGGGGTGAAGCGAGGTAGTTCGCTCTAGTCAAAGGATGGACACGGCCCTCAAAGTTTCGGTTCCCAGAAAGTACAGCAGCTGCAACAATGTCTGCAGAGCACCACCTCGTTCATATTATAAAACAATCAATTTCACATTAACACAAATGATAAACATCAGGCAGTGCCTCTACTGAATTCAATCAAGTAAAACTTTGTCAAGGTTTACCAGATCAATGAGAGAACCAAAGAACAAGATTATGGCATACCATTTTCTGATATAGCAGCAGCAACTGATTCATCCAAATCCCCAGAATTTCCTATGCATGTTGTGCAACCATAGCCCACGATATGGAAGCCTTGTTCATTTAAATACTTCTGTAGCCCACTGCGTTGCAAAACATCCATAAGCACATATGCACGTCAAAACAACTATTGGGTCATAAAACTAAAATTATGAGCTATACCTCTTCTGCAAGTACTTCGTAACAACTCCGGAGCCTGGAGCAAGGCTTGTTTTAATCCATGGTTTTACCTGACATTTTATCCAAGAGGTAAGCATTGACAGAAACCAAATCAATTTACCACTCACCAGAACATGACCCACCTGTAAACCAAGCTCGCAAGCTTTTTTGGCAACAAGGGCTGCCCCAAGCATGACACTAGGGTTTGACGTATTTGTACAGCTCGTGATAGCAGCAATGACGACGCTGCCGTGCTTAAGCTCAGCAGGTTGTCCATGGAATGAAAATTTGACCACTTTTTCTTGTGCCTCCTTGGGCACAGCAAATCCCTGCATGAAACCTGCATGTTAATTCAAGATGGGGCATAATCTACTGTTGATTTGTATTATAATAACGAACTGGGCTCTAAAGTCGTTACCCTGTCCATAAGACACATTACAATCATGCAATGATTTAAGCCTGGTATATAAAGATTATATTTGAGAGTAATAGTAGTCAAAATCCAATAAATTCTCTTATCACATTAAAAATATCAACATCTGAAGCTTAGAGAAACAACAACCAAAAGCATTATAACTTTAAAGTCGACAAAATTGAATACTCACCTTGAATCCAACTTTGTTATCAAGGCATGAGTGCCAATCAACCTTCATTTCTCTTAAAGGTACCCGATCATGAGGTCTATAAAGAATGATAAAATAATAGTTAGCGACCACTAATCACACGTGTAACTTCAAAAATCGATGTAAATGTATAAGCCACATCACACACCTCTTTGGCCCTGAAATACATGGTTCAACATCTGCCAGATTTAGGTCTAAGTAAGATGAGTAAACTCTTTCTTGTTGAGGCTGAATTGGTAGGAAAATAAAGCCATGAATCCCGTGTCAAAACTATGATAAATTAAAATAAGAAGTGCTAATAATAATAATAATAATAAAATTGTCTCTTCAACATGTAAGGCAAGGAATATTTTTCTAGCATTGATAGTATTATTATTATTATTATTATTATTATTATTATTATTATTATTATTAATAATAATTACCTCACTATAGTCGACAAACATGTTGTTTGCACGTAGATATGCTTCTATCATTGCCACCTAATTAGCATAGAGTTGAGAGTAATTAGGTTCAAAAGCATAGAGTAGCATAACGTGGGAAATAATTTACATTCATTACAAAAGGTACGTACAGTATCATCACTTCTGCCAGTTAATTTGAGATATTGCAAGGTGACTTGATCTACGGGGAAGAACCCCATTGTAGCACCATACTCAGGAGACATGTTTGCAATGGTAGCTCTGTCAGCTAAGGATATTTCACCCACACCATCGCCTAAACACAAGGACATGAAATTCAGTATCTCATTCCCTTGTAAAACTACAGAATTTAAATGAATCCATGTTATGTAATCTTACCATAAAATTCAACAAACTTCCCAACAACACCGTGCTTCCTTAGAATTTGTGTGACTGTTAAAACCAAATCAGTAGCCGTAACACCATTTTTCAATTTGCCAGATAACTTGAATCCAACAACTCCAGGTAACACCATGCTCATTGGCTGTTAAGGAAGGATACCAACATTAAATTGAAGTGCATATAAAATGATTGGATGAATTACTAAGGATATTAAAGAGTTTATAAGAAGTTCAAGGATAAAATGGCGAGTCGTTGGAGTTTAGTGGATGGAGATATGTGTATTATTATTCCTTGGCTGCAAATAGTTTATTCCCTTCAGTCTTCACTTAGGTGTGTCTAGCCAAGTCTATTGTAAGGAAGGCATGTTGCCACCTGATCACCTTCAGGAACTAATCAAGAACAACCATAGAGGCACTAGGGCAACAAGCCAAATCTAAGCTTCCAAAGGAGTGTATATGAAGTGCAACTACAGATTGGAATCTTGAGGGAGCTGTTGGGTTGGAGTGAAATAGTTGAGTATCCTTTAACGCTGGAAACCACAACATAACAGTTGCTATGAGGAAACTCCTCCATGCAAAGGAGTGATCAAGGCAAACACTCCAAGAGCCTGGTGTGCTCACACGTGTGGATTGGCTATGAATTTTAAGCTTGCCACAGGGATCCATTGGCTTAAGTCATATAGTCACAGGGTGATGCCATATAATTGGTAAGTTGTGACAAAATGCTGACAAGTAAGAATTGTATCCAATACGTAATATGAGATGATTACAGAATGATGTAACTCCGAGTAAATCTTGACAAGCATGTGGCCCTACTTGAGTGAGGCACAAAGGTGAACATGGGGAACCATGAGCTTAAGGGGGTTGTTAATGATGAGCACGAGGATCATGTTGATGAAGCGTATACTCAAGATATAGCATGTAGGCTCCCTTTCCATTGGATTTGCATTTGTTGGAACTTTAGGAAGGCAAGACAGGGCAAGTAATTAAGCTAGTCAGAAGCAACAGTAAAGGCACACACTGACGTGAGAGTTGGAATCTCAACATACATGAGTTCATTATAATGTCTTGCCATAGAGTGCAGCGCAAAGTGGTGACTTGCTTCAAGTTAGAAAGCTTCATACGTTTAAAAAGTTTGCTTGAACCATTAATTTGTTATGCATCCACGTCCCATAATTTATAGTTCACAGATACTGTGTAGTTAACCTACCTGTGTATATGCGCTCCTATGATTTCATTTCAACTCATTTTTATTTCTCCTAGACCCCTAAGAGAATAAAATTTTAACAAACGAATTATACTTCTAATTTCTGAACTTCGTGGTAACAGCACTACATCTTATGATACAGCTATGAAAGTAAAAAGCCCTCTGTTTCTGCAACAAATTAATACCTGACCAAGCATTGTTGCCTCGGCTTCGATTCCTCCAACTCCCCAGCCAGCAACTCCTAACCCATCAATCATGGTTGTATGGGAATCTGTTCCAACTACACTGTCTGGGTAGAGCATACCACCAGTGTTGAAAACAACTCGTCCAAGATATTCAAGATTGACCTAAATAGTATCACAACAAATTACGCAATTAAATCATTTGAATATTGGCATAGGCTAGAAAACAAAAGAGGAAACAAGAAACCAATAGATTTTGGTTTTTTATATAGATATCACATAAACAAATGGAAATATATATCACCCTGAAAATAACAATAAATCTGTGATATAAAGACAGCTAGAATGCACAAAAGTAGGAAAAGCATTGATACCCACATACTGTTAAATCTTAAGTTCCGATACCTGATGCACTATACCAGAACCTGGAGGAACAACAAGCATATTATGAAAAGCATTAGATCCCCACTTAAGAAAAGCAAATCTCTCCTTGTTCCTCTGGAACTCAAGCTCCATATTTGCTTGGACAGCATTTTCTGATCCAGCAACATCGACTTGAACTGAGTGGTCAATGACCAGATCTACAGGAACCTGCAAGCCAACAACCAGGTTACTGAAATTAGAAATAGAACTCTTAATCATAACAGCAGGGCACGTGCATTAAGATGTTATCCAGCAAATTGGAAAACTAAAAACACATGACCCAGAAGAAACTAAGTAGAAAGTTCCAGTTTCATCTGGTCTTTAAAATGGAAAATAAATCAATAAGAAAATTAAAAAGCACTCTTCTGTCTATACACTTGAAAGCAGATTCCTTAAAGGTTAAAAATACATAGCCTGGGGGAGGGAGGGAGTGTAATCTATCTAATTTGAACAAAACTACCAACTTGCTAATATTTCAAAACTTCTGGGAAAACAATACAAATGAAATGATAGAAGCGGCATAAACATTTTCCATAAAACAAATTCAGACACAAACTTAATCTACAATTCAAGACATTTGGCTATGTTTAGTTATTAACATAGAAAATGAATTAAATAAAATGCTGTTCATACCAATGGATTGATCTTATTAGAATCACTCCCAAGATTGTTCATGGCATCCCGCATACAAGCAAGGTCAACAACAGCCGGTACACCAGTAAAGTCCTGGAAATTGGACAATCACATTCTTATGCAAACTGTTGATTCTTTATTATCATAGAAAACTGCACTGTTGAAACAAGACTGGTACCTGCAAAAGGACACGAGCAGGCTTGAAAGGAATTTCAACTTGCTTTGGGGAAGAATTTTCCCAATCAATAATCTTTTCCACATCTTCCTTTGTCACTTGAAAGCCATCACAATTACGAATTGCTGACTCGAGAAGGATTCTAATAGAATATGGCAGCTTATCTGTAATTTCAAGGGAAAATACAAGAAAAGCATTCAATAATTCAAAAGAATCATTATTGCACAAATAGATGTTATTTTCTAATACCAATGGAAATTTTGAATCAAACTTTCAAACAACATTTAAAATGTGAAAATAAATATTCTTCCTGAGCCAGGAAATTACCGATCCTCGGGTCATTGAGAGCAGGCAGGCTATAGAATTTGCCAAATTCACCACCGCTTGGCTTGGGAAGACTGGTAAGAATTTTCTTGAAAGCATTTTCAGAGGCTGGATTCATACAGGAAAATAATTAGAAATACAAACAGATAACTATAAAATCAAATTTAAAAATGAAAGCTCTTTACGCTATTTTTCCATGTAAATCTGATCGGATCCCGTACCAAAAAATGTAACAGGATCCTAGGACCAAAAAAAAAAGCACCAAAAATTCTAGCTAGGAGAACAATTTACATACAATTTATACCACGAGCATTGAAAATATTTTTTTTTTAAAAGTCAATTTAACTTTTCTTCTTCATATAATTTGTCTATGTTCTTAAAAAAAAATTAGTTCTTTCGAAACTCATTTTCAATGTTTCAATAAAATTATATTCCACGCAAATTCAAAAATTTTCTTCATTTTTTAAACACATATTTTTCATCGCATCGCTGTCATAAAATGCATTTTCTTCTACCGGACGTGCATCAAACACCCCTTCATGAGAGACTTCAGTCGGCTGTCACGAAAACATAAAAGATAAAAATACGCCAAACACACTCTTACAGAAAAACTAGTACTCCATATATCAGTTTCACATCAAGAACGAAGGACATCAGTAATCCAATCATCAGAAACACAAAAGGCAGTTGATCTGAATATGTGAAAAACAATAAAAGTACCCATGGTAGCGATGTTTCGCTGGAAAAGGGAAGCAGCGGACGAAGCAATCCTGATCTGAGCTCCGAGACTCGCCGGGGATTTCCAATCCACACCGTGGCTCCACCGCTGAGCAGACCTCAGAGCCGAATAAAAACTCAAAGATCGTTGATGAGTTTGATTGAAATGACTAGAAATCGGACTAGAAGCAGAACTAGAAACTGGTTTTTTGGATAGAGAAGAAAGGAGCCTTTTGCCGGTAGTACTAGTATTGGAAGAACTGGAGGAGGTTCTTCGGAGAAGTGCGGTGGTTATATACATGATTGGGATCGCATTCAAACAATAATGATTCGTTAGGTGACGATGGAGAAATGGAAGAGGAGAAGAGATGGAATGGGCGTGTGTTCTCTAGGGCTGTGTGCCATCGAGCTTTTGCTTTTATGGGGAGGGGGTGGTGGGCTGTGAATTGGAATTTTCCACCCTGGCGAAAAACAAAGGGAAAATATGTATGGCCCATTTTTTCTCTCACCTATTTTAGCCCTCTTTGATCCACATTATTTTTTTTATTCTCATTATTTTATTTATTTTTAACCATATATTCTTCAATAGTTAATCTTTCTTTTTCAATCACATATTTTTCATCAATCTACTATTCCAAAATACATTTTTTTCAAAAGAATGTGACTCAAACACACCCTTAATTCAAATTTTTATCATTAAATAATAAATTTCATCAACTTTTATCAAAATTTACTAAAAATCTAAATTTTAACAAAATAAAAAAAGACTTAAGGCCTCTTTGAATCTCATTTTTTTATGTAGAATGCATTTTGGAAGAGTGGATTGATGGAGAATGTACGGTTAAAAAAATAAGGAAAGTTTTGAGTTTTCGTATAATATTATTTTATTAAAGAATGTGATTGGAAAGAAGAGAGAGAAAAATATATTTTGAAAAAATGGAGATCTAATAAAAGTTTGGTGCTTGTTTGATTAAATTTCAATAAAATTTTATCAAAACTTATTAAATTTCAATTTTAATCATATAATTAATGTAATTCACAACTTTTGAAATACACATCACATCGATTTTTATTCAAATTTGCTAATTTTTTTTATCAAAAGCTTTGTCAAGTGTTTATGTTACTAAGACAATGAAAAAGGTAATATAAATGTGACTTTTTGGCTCTATAACAAGTGGGAAACTAGGTATACAAAAGCAGTGCATCTAAAATAATAGATAGTTCAATTATTTTTTAAATTGACTTTATGCTTATACTTTTCTCCCCCAACATGTTTACCAACTTGGAAGGAACAGAAGCTTCAAGGAAATATTACTCAAGACCTAGTCATAGAAAAGTAAACGGCATTTTCTATGGGATGACAACGGGATAGAAAGTTTTTGTCTCATTTAAGAATTTTAACGTATCGAATCATAACTTATAGAGGTACGACGATCCAGATTTTCATCCCTACCACGTCTTTCGATTTAATTAATTAATTTCAAAACTTATTTTATGTAATTATATAAAATATTTGAAAGCCTTAATTGTATAAATAATTATTTAGGGGTTTTGGACAAGGATCGTGTTTTCCACCTCACTTCGATATCTTATCCAACTCAAGAATCATTGTCCCATTTAGGACACGGGATGTTGAAGATCTCTATCATTCTTAATTGTTGATTCTAACTAATTTTCAATTTATGACTTTTCCAAGTTGAAATCAAATTGAGTTGCTCAAAAGCTTATAGGTGCAAACTTCGACCACTTGGCAAAAATATTGACATTTCTAGAATAGAATTGGTTTTGGGTTCACACACAGTGGATAAATACATAAATTTTACTGTTTGAAAAGGGGTGGAAAATGATATGTTACATTTGGAGTCAGATTTTTTATGTTGTGGGACGAAAAATTTGAGAGTGGAAATACGTGTATTTAAAAATTTAGCCCCCGTTTGTTTTTCATTATTGGAGTCTTAAGAATTAATTTTTGGACAGTTTATTTTCAAACAGTGGGTCCCCTTGTGAAACAAGAAGGTCAAAAGTTGTGCCCAAAAAATCTGTAATGGTCCGAAATTTCGTTAAAATGAGGGAAACAATTGAAAACAAACAGGAACTTAAATTTTCTTCATAGATTTAATTTTTTTATGAAAACGTTGTGGAAGCGGTCGTCATTCTACCACCAATCCCTCCGCCGCCAACTTAATCTAAAATTTTATCACATCTTATACAACGAAACTTTCTATATATTTTGT
Organism: Fraxinus quadrangulata; assembly: GCA_903798255.1. NCBI lineage: Eukaryota > Viridiplantae > Streptophyta > Magnoliopsida > Lamiales > Oleaceae > Fraxinus > Fraxinus quadrangulata. The sequence goes on from CAIGRB010057542.1 coordinate 15,240, forward strand.
TGGGACATCCTCTACTAGTAATGAGGATGTTGGTTCATGGTCATTATTAATGGCTTCATTTTCCTTTTATTTTCCGCATTTAATTGTTAATTTAATTATAACAACTTCTCTTTAGGTTAGAATTTTCTTCTTTGGATGATGTTTGCTATTCAGGACTTTGGTCCATTGTTGGCGTTTGATGATAATAAAAAATTAGAGTTTTTTCTATTCTTCGATGTATTTTCATATTCTTCGGAATTGATTAATTTGATTTTCGGTACTCGCTTAGAATGAACAAGATTCTAATTTCAATCAGTACTTCTCGAAGTTCGATTAAATCAACAAGTATTGTTCCGTTGATTCTCAGTATTCATTGTAATCAATGGGTTTCGATTTCATATTTATTTTTTTCTCAATATAATTTCACTCTTCAATATCTCAAAGAATCCAAGTAATGAAACAATTAAGAATGATTATCTCAGCTGATCTAGTGAAACCGATCAGCATAAGATTATTTTTATTAGATTGTATTTCACTAGACTTGTTCGATGCAATATTCTTAGTAACGAAGCAAATTTGAATTTGTCAATAGAGCAATTGACAATCCTGTTTGAATTTTGGCATAATTTTGAGTGGCTCGGTTCTTCATTGTGGAATATCAAAGTATATCCATATTCTCCTTTGTGAAAACATCAAAATCAAATATTTACTTAACCAAAATGATATTTGGATGAATGAGAAATTGTAGGTCAAAATATACACATCGAAAGTGGTTTAGGTATTGGAGAAGAGCGAGCAAGTATAGCGTGTTCATTCAATTTTAATTTTAAAGACACGAGACTTACTCATGTGATTTTAGAAATTAAAATAATAAGGAAAAATACCGGATCATACCTACCCAATCTCATTACGTTGAAAAGATGTTGAAAAAGTTTGATCACTATGATTGCAAGTCGATAACTGCACATTTTAACTATAATGTTAGATTATATTCTAACACAAGTAGAACGATATCTTAATTAGAGTATGTTCGGGTTATTGGATGTCTTATGTATGCAATGTCATCTAAAAGGATGGATATTGCTTTTGTCGTTTAAAAACTAAGTAGGTATACAAGGAATAAAAAACAATTACACTGGCAAGCGGTCTACAGTATCTTAAAATATTTAAGAGGAACGATAGATCATGGCATACTTTATTTCAGTTATCCTTTAGTCATAGAAGGATTTAAGAATACAATTTGGATCACAAATAGAGAAGATCATGCATCAACTAGTGGATGGATTTTCATATCTTGTGGAGGTCCCATATCATGGGGTTCAAAGAGAAAAACATGCATTGTAGACTCTTAACATTACAGCTGAGTTCACAGCACTTGCTTCATGTAGTGAGGAACCGGAATAGCTCAGGAATAAACCAATGCCACCGATTTCAGTTTCATTGCGATAGTAAAGCTACTTTGTCTAGAACATATAGTCACAATTAAGTTTAGACATATTAGATTAAGACAGTTCGGTAAGAAAACATATTTCAAATGATGTCAAGTCAAGTCAAAACTTAGAGGATGAAAGGCCCTGTAAATAATTTAGTTTGGAAAAATTAAGCGGTGTCATAAGGATAGCAGATAAGGATTACAAAGGGTTGGTAAATAGTTTTTGAAGAAAGTATGTGCAAATTCTTTACCTTGGCACACATACACAGTTTTTGTTCCTCTGATTATCGCTCAGAAATTTCCTCTTCTACGATGATTTCTTGAATGAAGAATGTAGACTATAGCTAGAGAATTTGATTAAGGATTTCCTGTAAATTTTGGACAGAGAGGTTTCTCATGAGAAAAAAAAAAGGATTTTCTGTTGATTTTGGAGGGGAAGGCTCCTGGAATATTTTGAATAGATTAATGCCTATCAATTACATTATAGTTATTTATCAAATCAGATAGTGAACAGTATCAATCGGTTCATAGAAAATTTGAGTACATTACAGATAAATTATGTCAATTACATTACAGATATTTGTCAAATCAAATAGTGAACAATATCAACTAGCTTATATGTGTGGAAAGGAGGTAGTGATGTCAAACGAACCGAGGGCTCGTCGGCTCGTGAAAACACGAGCCGCTCGGGCTTGGGCTCGTCACCGCAAGTGTGCTCGACGAGCCGAGTCGAGCTCGCGAGCGGCTTGTGGGCCGAGCCCAAGAGTTGAGCTCGTGGGCTCGTGAAAAATTTTAAATTTTTTTTTAAAAAAGCCTAAAAAAGTAGTAAAAAATAATAATAATTCAAAAAGCTCGTGGGCTCACGGCTCGGCTCGTGAGCTCGTAGGCTGAGCTCTCACGAGCTGAGCTGAGCCGAGCTCGCCCACGAGCAACGAGCTCGGCTCGGCTCGTGGCTCGTGAGCTCGAGCCGAGCTCGTTGGTTAAAGGGCTGAACCATTGCCAACTCTAAAAGGAGGTGTCCTGAATGAACAGTGAAAGACAGAGAACTCTATCAATTACAAAGCAGATGGTGAACGGTAGTAATCAACTTATAATGTGAAAAGGAGGTCTCATAAATGAACAGTGAAAGACTCATCCTCCCTTTTAATTAGTTTAGTGAAATATCTATGAATATCAAGGATGATGTAGTCTCCGAAGTAGTTTGGCAAGCTATGTAAAATATTCCCAAATGAAACTAAGATATAGGATACACGACCTATTCAAATGTCAATTTTATGACTACTAAAAAGATGTTCAAGTTTGCGCGTCGAGTGCTTCCGATTAGCTAGGGAGGATGGTTCAAAGCATAGCTACCATGCCACTCTGATCATTAGTTGAGGTATTTTCTTCAAGTTCAATTATGAAGCGTGAAACTGGCTCACCATGAAGCGTGAATGTGGATCACACAGTAAAGTTAAATTAAACTGGTTCACTTGGAATTACCAAATGAGAGAGCAAAATAAAAACTATGATATATGTTTTGCTCCTTAAAATTTTGCTGATAGTAATCTCAACTTCGACTACTGGCTTTGGATGCGGCAGATTATCATTTCTGCATTAGGATTCACCAGTTCCCAGCCCAGATTCTTGTTCCTCCGCCAAAAACTAGATGCGTTCCCGCCTTTGGTTGTTCCTGAGGAAACAATTTTAACTTTATCCCATCTATCCGGATTCAAAGCACATTGGATCCTCAAAATTTTCTGGCTCTGTGTGAACATTGGATCATCGTAGCCAGCAGGTAACTTCCCAACCTTTGGGAATTTTATAACCTGTTTGCAAGATTAGCTGTTCAGACCAGCAATTAAAAGGACAAATATGTGTCCAAAAGTATTAGGACTTTATTATAATAAGATAGATATTTCGAACGTAATTGAATAAATAATAAATTTCTATTTATTTCTACAAAAGGGATTTGCATTATATTTTTAACATGTGTGCAAAGTTTCTTTAATTAAGGAGTCAAATAGAAAATAGGGTGGTTAGTAAAGAAGACACTATTTTGTACGTTGATCAAGAAATCAATTAAGACAGGAGGTCATGAAGATTTAATTACATGGAATTGAAATAATATTATTTCTATGATTTTGTACATCTTGAGAGGTCAATCTTGGGAATTTTAGTTTTCAATGAGCTACGATAACCCAAGTCGTCTTGGACAAGGAAACGTGACTTATTCAAGTCTATATAAAGACTTGAATGCTAGATATTTTCTTAACAAGCTTTCTTGATCTCTAGCAACTAACAAGTCTTGTATTTTTTAAGTAGGTTCTTCTTTTTGGATTCTTGATCAGATCTTTGTGCTCTTGTATGTTGTAATTTTGGCTTCGAGAATATTAAAGAAGATTTAAGGGGTGAAGGAAATTTAAGAAATTCAAGATTGTTGATCACGGTTGGAGATTTAAAATAGTCAACCCAATGGAATTGATCACGAGACACTATTCCAATTTTAATGCCTATTTTATAATCTTCAAATAAAAGTTGAATATTTATAATGGAAAACAATGATGTTATGAAAATGGAAAACAATGATCAACCACCACAAAAAAAACGTATTGGACATTGAATATTTATAATAAGAGGTATTTATATAGTATATGATAATTAAAATTCTTGAAAAATGCAAACTATGATTTCTCGGATAACATTGTCGCTCGAGTGCTAGGCTAGCGACAGGAGAGCGAGGATTGTGTCGCTCGAGCTGTGCGACAATGATTGCTTTGGACGCTTGAACATCAACTGGCGACATGCTAGTGTAAATCCGACGACCCTTTCTTCTTATTCCATATTCGAATTCAAAGACTCCAAAAGATTTTTACAACTCTTTTGTCATAATTCTATTCTTCTACAATAATCATTTTGTCTAAAAAATTGCAAATACAACTAAAAATCTAACATTTAGTTTTGGTTAAATTGTGTGGATATATAGTGTTTAAATTAATGAATTTAGGCCCTGTTTGAGGCGCATTATTTTTTTCATTCTCATTTTTCTACACATTTTCAATCACATATTTTTCAATTAAATAATATTTTTCATCACTTCAATAACTTTTTATATTTTTCAACCACATATTCCTCATTACATCAACAGTAAAAATGCATTCTTTTTTGAAAAAATGTGCACCAAACATGGGCTTAATAAGAGTAATGTCATAATGTAACAGGTACAAATATAATACTTCTAAAAATTTTAGAACGTATATATTTATTAATGGATAGATATATAAGAATGATGGATGAAAATAACGGCTCGCTTAATATTTTTACTTCTAAGCATGCATGTTGCTATTCTAAAATGTATTTTAGGGAAAAAAACAAAAAAAAGGACTCAAACAAGCTCTAAGTATGTTTCGAAATATATTATATTTAGTGATTATAGTTGAAAATAAGTTATTTATCAATAATAAGATAAAAATTACTATTAAAATAAGTACTTTTTTCAGTTCAAAGTAGGAAAAAGATGTAAAATCTATCAAAAGACATTTTGTATAAAAAATTTATTTCAAAGGTAACTTTCATTTATTTTTAAGTTATGCTCCTATTTGATGCACATTCTTAATGAAATAATGTATTTTAAATAGTGATGTGATAGAAAATATGTAATTAAAAAAGAAGAATTTTTTTGAATTTACGTGTAATATTATTTTATTGAAGATTGTGTAGTTAAAAATGAGTATTGAAAGAATAAGAGTTATCTTTACCATTTTTAAGCCGTTTTCTGTTTTCGATTTTTCAAAATAGTGAAAATGCGTTCTTTTTCCTATTTTAGAAAACACGTTTTTGAAAACTAGTTACAAATTTACAAAGAAAATAAAAAACGACTAATTTGTCGTTTTGTGTGTTTTCAATTATAATCAAGTCAAAATTTTCAAAACGCGTATTAAGTGTTTTCAAACACTTTTTCAAAATGTAAAAAAAAATACATTTTTTACAATTTCAAAATTGACACTTAAAATACAAAATTCAAAATGAATTCAAAACACAAAATTGAAATATAAAGAGAACCGCTCCTAAATTATTTTTTAGAACGTTGATAGACATGGACTATACAAACGAAGCACAATATAGCTTACATAATAAATGGTCGATATTTTGTAGCATCCCGCGCCTCTTGCATTTTATATTTTGAAACCCCATATTTCTCGCTCTCGCCATCTTCCCTCCATTGTCATCCCGCCATTTACCCCTACACCCACTCTATTAAACCTCATCCCCTCCTCCACTCTCACTCCCCTTCTCTCTTTCTCTCCCTGCACGCATAGTTTTACTCTTATCTAAAGTTGTATCTGCGTGACAATGGAGCGCCCTCTCAGGAGGCACTCATCGCCTAACAACACGGCGGCGTACCTCCGCTACTTGAAGCCTGGCGCGTTGGCTCAACTCAGGGACTCACGAATCAGTGCCTCCAGAACTCACAGAGTCGCTAAATCGCTGTTCCAGGCTCAGATCTGTGCTTCTATGCTTCGGTCTTCTGCAGCTGCTTCCCCTGGCTCGCCTACGCAGACCAACTGGCCTCCGTCCTCTCCCTCGTCATTATCGGGCCGGATCTACGGCCCGCGTTGCCCTCAGAGGAAGAAGCTTATGGCTGCTAGAGCTGTTTTCGCCTCTGGCCCGAACTTCTCAGGAGCGGGCCCGGATTCACCCGGCCAGAGTATGGATTTGTTCGGTGGGAGTGAAAATAGTGCCAATAATAACATTCTAGTGGCACATTGAATGAACAGTGGAATTGCTTTGTCTGTTAGTTGATGCTACAGATTGGTTATTAATTCTAGAGATCCTTTGTGGATTATGTGAAAAAAAAAATATTAGAAACAGAAAATGCGTTTGTATTTCCCTTAGGTTTCTTCTGTATTTTAAGCAATAAAAACCATTAGTGGTGAATGATTCAAACTTGGTATCGATCGAATACTGTTGTTAAATAGCTGCAATTATATAACTATTTACTCTTTTCCTGGTGTTAGGGTTTGATTTATAATTCCATTGCGTTAAATTAAGGGTATGTTTGAATTTAATTTTAAGGAGAATATAAATTATGGAATAGTGATTGATGCTAGAATGTGTGTTGGACAATTGATGAAATATTTTTGTTCTGTGTGTAATATTATTTTATTTGGAGAATGTGTAGTTGAAATGAAGAATGAGAATGAGAAATTAATGTGTCAAACGAGTGCTAATTACCGTATAATATATCGATATTCATATAATTTTTCCTACCATCATTATTCCACATATTAGTGTTCGGCTTTAATATTAGCTGGTTATTCTGGATTTTCCTTTACTGAATTGGCTAATGCTCATTTGTTTAGGTTCCGGTCAAGTCTCACTTTTTAAGCGGATGTACCTTGATTACCAAGTGTGGCATGGTTAATTAAGCCTATCTGGTTAATTTTTGAACTGGTTTAAATTGTTGTGTTGACATGTAACATTGAGAGATAGGTTATGATTGAAGGATTGACACATTTGATGCTTTGTTCGTTTGCTGCTGGTTTTCTTAAGTACATACAGATATTATTTGGGAATAAGGCAATTAGAATCTAATAATATTCACGTTGTTGCATCATTTTAACCATGCCTTTTCTAGAATATATTGTTGGATCATATATGTATAATTTCTTAAACTTGGTTAAATTGTCTTGTTTCTGAGGAAAAAAGGGTCTAGAATGAGATGTCTATTATCCCATATCATTTTAATCTGATGGGTATTACCTAGTTTGTAGCCAACTAAAGGTTGTTTTTGCTTTCAGTGCATAATTTTACGATGCTTTAAGAAAAGTTGTATTCTTAAGAATCTGAACTGCAAGCTTGAGGGCATATATTCTTCAATTTGCTATCTGATTTGGCCATAGCAACGTCGAGGTTAGTTTTTGTTTTGATTAACTATGCTACGAATATCAAAATGATCCTCTTCCAGGTTTGATAATCATTGGTATAAGGTATGCTAGGAAGTATTGTTCGCATCTTCTGCACAATCCTTCGGATATTGAAGTACCATTTGTGCAATGTTTTGATTTCTTGCCGTGTACAAGCAAAGAAAAGAATTTGTCACTTAAAAATGTTTCAGTCTTTCAAAAAATCTCGCACTGGCCAGTTTATGTGTTAGAGAAACTATTGGCTCCTGCTCCTAACTAGAACATTTGTTTGCACCTACTAAACTTGCTGAATGTCTTCATATGGATGCTTCTAATCTCTTTTTGAGAGAATATGGTGACTACAATTGTCTAATGGTAAACATTATGCGCCTCAAAAAAATTTTGTTACCTTTAACAAGTATGTTTCGAGATATAGCAGGATCCTGCTATTTTTGCATTCCCAAGGATTTATCTTGCTTAGATGCCTCGTCTAGGGAAGATGAGAGTAGCTGAGTGGTTGTAATCGATTGTTAATCCGTTGAAGGTTTTCTACGTAGCATGGGAAGATCAACCAAGTGAAGCTTTTTCTTCTTTTTTGGCCTTGTCGTGAAGTGAAATTGTATTATTTATCTTTATGATGGCAGGTAGGTCTATATCTAAGAAGTCATATGTAGTTCTATATCCAAACCAAAATATTATTGCTTTTTTTGGGATCAATGAAGAAGAAATTCTACGAATGTTTAGTTAGATACGCACTACTTTACTTGATTGTTGAGTACAAAATGTTAACCCTTTTTTTCTTTTATAGCATTGTCTAGTGTTGTATAGTTTGATTGGCAAACATTGAAGTTAATAACTTTCAGCTTGCCAAGACTGAAAGCAATAACATAATGCAAGTACAAGGGGAAATTCTACATTGGAAAGGTGAAGTAACTGCCTCTGATTGTATGCTCTTTTAATCTGATGATTTTCTGTTTCAGCTATATTCACGTAAGATGCATATAGTTAGCTTGTTGAGTCTCTTCTTTATGGCCTATGTCATTAGTGTATATGAAATTGCAAAATGAGACATCAAGGAATTTCGATCGTTGACTTGTGCCATTGATGGTGGTGGATCAAGTTTACAGAGTGGAGATTTAGCGATAAAGATGGTGGGAAAAAATGTGTTTTTTATATGTTTATTTAATTAAAGATAATAGGTAAAAACGTCTTTTTAATAAAAAAAATTCCTCTGTAATTGAATATAGGGTAAAATGGTCAAATGAGAGACTTCATTTTTGAAAATGTGGAAGACTGGAGACTCAAATGTTATAAACGAAAGGTTGAGGACCTACATGCTCTATTCCATAAAAGTTTGGGACCTTAAACTTTATATTTCCCTAAATTCAAATAAAAGTAAAATTCAAAACAATGTACAAAGAAAATAAAAACCATTGTCCGGGCCCAACTTGTGTCCATAAAATTCTTTCAATAATGTTATACGTACATTATGGTTGACAATAAGTTCGAAACTTTTTTATGTGCACTAATCTATATCATTGATTTTAAATATATCAATTACATCACTACTTAGATTCACTTCACTTAGAGGATGCCATTCTTGATGTGAATCAATGATGTAGATCTAGCTTAATTCAAATTCTTTACTTCAAACTAGTTGGCACGATCTTATTTATGCAGAATCCTTCTTTTCAAGCATTAAAAAATTATCGAGGAATTACTTAACAAGTAAATCAAGTAGAGAGCCTAACCCATCAACTTTAGATTGATAAGAAGTCTGACTCGTCGACTCTTAGCAATCTAACTCCATTTTCAAATGAGTTGGTCAGGGTGACTATTTTTTTGTTTAATTTAAGAAAAACTAACGCGATTTATTCATTTTATGTAAAAGAAATCATTACAAATAGATGCGTGAATACCATTAATAAAAATAAATTTGGTACATGTACATCAAATTTAACACTGTTAAATGATAATTTTTTATACATTAATTTTAAAAATATTTTAAATAAGACACTAGTGTCAAACTTGTCGTGCACTAACAGTGGACAAAAAGTTTAGAGTGTGTTTGTGTCATATTATTTTGAAAGAATGTATTTTAGAATAGTACATTGATGAAAAATGTGTGGTTAAAAAAGAATGAAAATTTATTGAAGTGATGAAAAATATTATTTTATTAAATAATGTGTGATTGAAAATGAATTGAATAACGGGGTGAAAATTTTAATGTGTATTAGGAGCTTAATTATAATAAAAAAACCTTCCTCTTTTAAGTTAAAAACTCCAGAAACAGTTTTTGTAGTCGTTTGGTGCTTCCTCCATAGTCTGCGTATTTCCTCCTTTGAAGCAAAACCAATGGCAGAACCTAAAACTAAGTACGATCGTCAACTCAGGTAAATATACCTATTCTTTATCAACATTTTCCCTATCTATTTCCCAATAGTCCCTTCTTCTTTCAATTTGAACAATGGTGTTTGCAGAATTTGGGGTGAACAAGGGCAAGCAGCACTTGAAAAATCAAGCATATGCTTGTTGAACTGCGGGCCTACTGGCTCCGAAACCTTAAAAAATCTTGTCCTCGGTGGGGTCGGAAGCGTCACCGTTGTTGATGGCTCTAAACTTGAACTTGGTGACCTGGGAAATAACTTCATGGGTATTGTATTTTGTTTTCTAAATGTTTATTGCGAACAAGTTCTGATTTTTATGCGGGTTTTTTTTTGGTAACGTTTTACTTTTTTGAAATTTATTTAGAATTTCTGAATTACTGTGATTATGGTAGTGGACGAATCAAGCGTTGGCCAATCCAAGGCGAAAACTGTTTGTGCGTTTTTACAAGAGTTAAATGATGCTGTCAAGGCAAAATTTATTGAAGAGTATCCAGAGACGTTAATCGAATCAACACCATCCTTCTTTACACAGTTCACTTTGATTGTTGCCACACAGGTGTAGAACTATCTGCGCTCTTTGGTGTTATTGTTTTCTTTTAGTAGTGATATTGCTCTCACATATTGTGTTTTCTATTGATTTCGTATTTGTTTTAGGATTGGATATGTAGTTGAAAGAGACTATGACACTCTAGTTTTAGTACCAGGGTTTATGAAACATGATTTATCTCACTATGCATCATCAAAAGGCTAGAGAGTTAGTACTTCATGAATTTTCATTTTTGCGTTACTTGTCCAAATTTAAGATTATTTTTATATATTGAAATGAAAGGGTTAAACCCAGTAATCTAAAATTCATGCCTGATGTCAACAAAAGAGAACGAAATACTCAGCTGGTTTTGTTTTTCGTAATGAAGAAACACACTCAAGGCCACCTTAAACTGAAGCACTTAACTTGGTGAGCTTATCAAGGTAATATTAATTCAAATTAGAGGAAAATGGGAGGTGCAATGGACAAGCAAGATGTAACGGACACAGGGTTTTCTCACCATCCACCTGGTACCGACTCTCCATCTGGATATCCCCTTGAGGAATATCAGGTTATCCTGGTTATAGGAGCAATGTTGGCTGGAGTTACTGCAGCAGACACTGCTGCTTATGGTGATGCGGGTCACTATGGTGTGTGCACATTAGTCATGGCCATGGAAAGTTTAAGCAGGGCAAGTTCAAGCATGGAAAATTTAGCAAGCATAAGTGTGAAAAACATGGATTTGGAGGAAAATTCAATAAGTGGAGGTGATGCATTCCCTTATTTAAAAGAAAAAAACATACAATTATGCTACTGTATTATTAGTTAATCCCTGGTTTTATAAATAATCTATAGCAATGTAAACAAGTGGGAGATATGTCTGTTATGGGGGTTTTATTTGATTTCAAGTGACTTTGTGGTACTAAGAGGACATAGAAACCACTGGGGCAGCCTCAGGGAAGGCAATGGAGGGTATGGTAGCTCGTAAGTGTCCTGTACTAGCGTTGAGCCCTGAGATCCAATTTGTTTGAAACTTGTTTAATGTGGGAATATCTGACTCTTTATTTTGATCTGCCATCTATTTTTGAGTGCTCCACGCATTTCATTTTCAAATATTATTAAGTGAATAGATTGGACCTTCCTGGTCTGCTGGAAAAATAATAATAATGAAAAAATAAAATAAAATGTAAAGCCACCTTGAAGCATGGTGAGTCAAGGATAGAATTCTTTGGAATACTTGATTACAATATAATTTGTTCATTAGGAATGGGGAATGTGAATTTAGTGCATCACCATATGGTATTTTATAACATGTGAATGCATTGGAAAAAAAAAAAAAAATTGGCCAATGATGTACATAGTGTTTGCATATGCTTTTAAAGTTGTTACATCATCTTTCCCATGCTATATTTGATCTTTTATTGTAGATGCTAGAATAACCATCCTAAATTGGGAATGAAATGTGAATTAAATGCATGTTCTACTCTGCTTCGTATGTGTGAAAACAGTGATAGCAATGGATTTTTACGTTAAACTACAGTGGAATTTGCACAAATTTAATCTTCCATAGCAAAGTCTTGCTAAATGTTTCTGTTACCTCAAATATCTTCATGTTCTGTTCTTGATGCATTCACCAGAGAATATTTTTTTTCATTCTACCTATTAGGAGAAAAAATGGAACCACAATTCCAACCAGATAGGTTCAGTTTTAAAGCTTTGATGTCCTAAACAACATTAAGAACCAAGACATAAAAGACGGCCATAGTGACTTCTGGAACTGGAATTCCCTAATTTCTTCGAAGATCAAACAAGATAAAAATAACTGTGAGTATTTTGTTTCTTCTGTGCTATAATAGAACCTTGGTTTTGATCTATGATTGGCTATATAAAAAGTGAAACTGATGAAGGTTGCCCTCATTTTGGGTCTAGTGATATAATCTGATAAAATAATAGCATTTGTTATTCAAATGCCCATAAAATAACATTCAAAAAAGTGTGTTGGACCATCAGAAAACAAGTGAAGTTAGTTACAGTTCAAGTTAAAGTGAAGTTATCATGTGCCGTAGGTGTAGGATACTAGTGGGAAACCCTAAAGGAGATTAATTTCCAGTGGTCTCAACGTGAACCTTTGTCATTTGTTTTATCCGTGTTCAGGCAAGTCTAACGAGAATAATTTATGCACTCATAAGCCTTATAGTGTTGGTCACCTCCTAAAAAGGTGTAAGTCTGGCAATCTGGCAATTATTCTCACTTTCTTTTGATAAAGGCAAGTAGACGGTATAGTGTTGGTCTCCTCCTAAAAGGGATCGAGTTGTTTGTCCATAACAATTGATAGGAAAAGCCCTGTAACCATCTTGTGGCTAAGGCATAAAATATGCAAGTGAAAACCCCAAGGAAGGTTACTTGCCAGAAAGCTCTACTTCTCCTAAGCCCTGAGGCTCTTTTTTTGATAGTTAAAGTTCTCATCTGATCAAGTATGAAAATGGTGTCCCCCGGGAAGCTTCTTTTGGAAGGTTTCTTTCTCTTTTAGTGTTTTGCCTTTTAATTGGAGTGCCTTAGGCCTTTTCTTGTGTCTCTGGACTCTGGTATTCAGCCGTTCAGATTTCTAATAATGTTGGGGATCTTTCTGTAATTTTTGTGTCCTCAAGACTCTCAAGTTTTAATGCTCTTTGCAAGTTTGGTCTGTCAGAGCTTAATCTTATCAGAAGATTGCTACTGGCGTTCTTGGGTAATGCAGTTATGGAATTAACAAGACTAGCACCTGGGGGGAACAGTTATTTGTACTCAAGCAAAGGTTTTTCTGGGATTTTTATGGCCATAAATTTTGGAACTGGTTGATTCATATGGTGTTTATATTCAATCATTAGCCAGATTTGCCTGATTAGAGGTAATCTAGGAAGTTGCTTGGTTGTTCTAATGTTGGTAGTCTTCCAAAGATTCTAATACTAAAAGTGGTCATCAAGGAATCAAGAGAGAATTCTATTCAGTCTTTCTTTGATGTCTGTTTCTTCTCACATGTTGTTTTCTGGTAGAATTGTTGCAATATAGCAATGTAGTAAGGTTGAAGGGCTATCTTGTTGATTAGCGTTGTATTGAGCATTGATTTGGCTATACCTGAATGATTTTTATCATTTTGATACAACTGACCTTTCTAGAAGACATACCTGTTCCCCCCACCCCCACCCGCCCCTTGTTTTGCCTCTTTTCCGTGATCACTACTGCATGAAGTCCTACGCACTTAAGTTCACCATGAGTTTCCATCATCTGGTTTTGTGAATCTTTTGTTCTAAGCTCATTTCTGGACAATTAAGCTTACTAATTATTCCATTTAATTATCATTACTATGTTTATCTGTTCCAGCTTGTTGAAGATTCAATGGTGAAATTGGATAAAATCTGTCGAGATGCAAATGTCATGTTGATATTTGCACGCTCTTATGGTCTTACTGGTTTTGTTCGAATCAGTGTGAAGGTAACTCTGAAATTATGGTTCTTTTTCTTCCTTTTATTGTCGTGACCTTTAGGGAATGGAATGTTAAATAATTACAGCTTTGAAGAAGAGAATTCAGTTGCCAAGCCATAAACAACTCTCACTCTATAGTCCTTAATCTGATGTCTTTACACGTGGGTGAGCAAATACGTATAAACCAATTTCTGGGATTTCAATGAATAAAAATATCTTTTGAAGAAATAGTTAAACTGTAAAAGAGGTGTATCTAAAAAAAGAAGTATTGGAGTTAACGTTCTATTTTATGTGGGCATGGAGAGTAAGGTCAACTTCTCCTTCTGTAGGAACACGCAGTTATTGAATCGAAGCCTGATCATTTTTTGGACGATCTCCGTCTAAACAACCCATGGCCAGAACTCAGGAGGTCTGTTTTTCTTTCTTACTAGTGAAACTAATTAATTTACTTTTGAGGTCAATTACTTACTCAGGTAAGCTAACAACATATATCCGTACTTCTGTGGGCCTGTGTATTAGTTTTAACTTCATGAGATAGCAATCGATCCCTGGCAGGTTTGCAGAAACAATTGATCTGGACGTGGCTGATCCTGTTGCTCACAAACATACACCATATGTTATCATTCTTATTAAAATGGCAGAGCAGTGGGCCAAAAGTCATGGGGGAACTCTTCCCTCAACCAGGGAAGCTAAAAAAGAATTTAAGGTTCACTCAAGTACTTCTTCTCTGCTAACTTATATTCTAGCTCTGTTCTTCTTCTATATTTATCTCTTAAGGTGATTTGTTTGGTGTCTTGCATGTCTAGGATTTAATCAAGGCTAGATTGATTGCATCAGATGAAGACAACTATAAAGAAGCCATAGAAGCTTCATTCAAAGTCTTTGCTCCTCGAGGAATAAGTAAGTTGTTATTTTCACAGAACCACTACTTGCATGAAATTTGTTTGCTTTGGACCACGTGCCTGATCATTAAAAGAACGGTTATTGAAGCATATGTAATTCCTCTTGCTGCTTCTTTTATAGAAAATTTCAACCTTTGTTGCTTGTATATTGGAATAATGTCATACACGCAGAGACAATCTACTAAAACTATCCTAATTTTAGAGGTGGCCGACAGTGCCGCCTTCAGCTACTTTACTCTTGATGCCTTCAGCTACTTTTCTCTTGATGAGCTCTTGAACTTGCCTTCTGTGAGATCATGAATCTGGTGCACCCTACCGTTCTGAACTCTGTTCAATCCAAGCTAGGTCTTGGATTATTCCATAAGAAGAGAGAATGTAGGGAAACCTAGTAGATTTTCGGAGGGAGAGAAGGTCTTGCCATAGAACTTTAGTTGGTGACTTCTCGAGTATGTGCAGACAGAAGTGGACAAAAATAAGTACAATGTGCAACTTTCTGTTTTCCAGGTGGGGAAATAGAATTTAAAGTATAAGGATGATGAACTGAGAAATAATGCAGACACAGATAGGTTGACAGGGATGTAGACAAGAAAGATAGATGCAGATAAAAGGAAAGGCAGCAGCTGTTTTAGGGTTTTGCCAAAGTGAAAGAGAAGTATTTATACAGGAGTCCTGAAAACCTTACCTTTGGTTTGTTTCACCTGCCTCAAATCAGCTATATCTTGTAGGTCGAAACAGTGCTAAAATTCTTTCACATACTTGGCCATGCCTTACATATAATTCCTCTGAATTCATTGTAACCAATGGAAGCAGTCCCATTTTTATTAAACTTGATAGAATTTGCTTCACTGTCCACTCCTGATTCCTTATGTAGTTGTCTAGGTGTGCTGATATATGCACGATGCCCATTTTCCACTGCTAATATGTTAGTACTACGTACAGCTTTGGCTGGTCATCATCTTCTCTCTTTTATTTCAAATTTGTTATGTATTTATTTATTTTTTGTGACTGTTGTTGAATTTGTAACCTTAACATTTCATTTTAAGTTTCACTGAGTAGTTTCATGTACGACTGAAGCCTAAGACTTCTTTTTTGCACTTCAACATTTTCTAGACCTTTGAAATGTTTGTTTGCCATTGCTTGTTCAATAGCATTATGTCTGTGGCTTAAAGGAGGAACTGATGTACTGAAAAGATTGTCCTTTGTTTGGTAGTATGAAAGAGAAGGGAAGGACGTTGTATGCCTTGTTTTGTGGCTTTCCAACTATGAATAGGACTCAAACATGTCACACAGATATGACATGTCATTTTTTTAAAGAAATAGTTTACATGGAGATATGTCGATAATAATTAGTAGCATCTTTTCATTTTGCATGACTTTTCATGCTACTTTATTTTGTCAGTTTCTACAGCGAAACTCGTTATTTTGATAATTTAAATGTAACTTCTGGACGTTAACATTCTGTCAATCTTGAATTGAGAAAAATGATTTTCTTTCTTCCTTTTTCTGTTCGTAGTCAGGGTTGGGGCTCTATTATGAAAATTACGATATATTAACTGGAACATGTATGCTTCTATTAACAGTAATTAGTCCGTCAAAGCTAATGCATTTTATTTAGATGAAGATGCGCGTTAAGATTGGTCAAAAAAGCATGAAAAATGTACTTCTGCTGTGTGCTCCTACTTGGTGCTAATAACTAGACTATTGAAGCTTATTCATTTTTTAAGATATAATACTTCCTTCAGATCAAGATGCATGGGAAGTGAAGGTTTGAAGTGTTTTATACGTTGTGATGTCCCTGAATGCATTTCAGTCACTGATTACATGCAATGTTCTAAAAAGTGGTGCCTAGGTGCGAAGCAGGAGGAAAACGCCACGCTTCGCCCTTTTTTACGCTTTTTCATTTTTTATCTCTCTCCTAGCACGCGCTTTTTTACAATTTTACGCTTTTCAATTTTTTTTCCTTTAATTATTACATAATTTTTAAATTAATTTAAAATTTAAAATTAATATTAAAATAAGAAAACGCTTTTTAATGCCTAGGCTCGCCTGGGCCAAAGTTTGGCCTTCAAGCTTCGTCACACTTTACGCTTTTTAAAACACTGATTACACGTATGTGTTTGGTACATTTGGTTGAATTTCTATTATGTTTTGATTAGGCAATCAGATATTCAGATTGTAAGTTACATTTCCACTTCTGGACTTCATCAGGATGTTTGGAAAGCATTCTTTTATATGTCATCCATTGGTAATGCTTGCAAAAATTCATTCTTGGCTAATTTGTGAAAAGTGAAGTATTCCTAGTAATAACTAGGTGTTATATTGTATTCCTAACCATTTGTTGTTCATCATTCAAGGTCCACATCTACAACAGATAATTAATGATAGCTCTGCTGAAGTTAATTCCAATTCATCAGAATTTTGGGTGATGGTGGCCGCTCTGAAGGTAACTCAACTGATATTTTCCAGATCAAACTTGAAAAGACAGAGATGTGTGCTTCTATGACTTGAGCTTTTGTGCTTTTATGCTTTTAATGCCTTTAAAATTAGTATTGATAGAGAAACTCCTATTTTTATCGAACTTCATAGCTGCTAATATGTTCTCGTTCTTGTTAACGGCACCGGCAAGCAGCCTAGGGGAATTGAGAGGCCTGAAATGTGCTAGGCCTATCTGTCCGTTTAAAAGGATTCATGACATACTGACACAGAAGATTGCTAATACCAGTATTTGTTTCACTGTCAAAATGCTGTTTCCTTTTTTCCAGCCCGTGCCAACTGCATTTCCCCGAGGTGCAATGGCTGTTTTATCTTCCATTTTTTGTTGGTGGACTATATCTTTGTTCTATTTTTTAAAATTTTTTTGGATGGTGGTGGAAATTTTCAGGGGAAAATGGCGGTCATGGTACCCAATGTTTTTTTTTTAGCATTTGGGCCTCCAACCTTCAATTCCATCGTAAAAGAGGTCCTATGGGAGTTTTCGCCTAAACTAGGTATTAAATTTAGTGAAAAGCCTGTTTTTTCTTTATGCTCCCTACCTGTGTCATCTCTCCCTCAGCTTCAGCGCCCCTCCTTTTCCCTCTCCAGGAACCCGCTCACCTTATATTGAACCAATGACTTTCAAAATCCTAATCAATAAATTAATGGCCAACAGCAAGGCCAAATACATAATCATTTCTACACGTTTTTGACCTTTCACTGTGAACAAAGAGCCAAAACCAAAGAGATTGCCATTGCAGGTTGAGATGATGCAAGGAGGTAGCACATGAATACTTAGACTAATCTAACATATGCCCTCTACATTCTTCCTTAGTGGTGGCTTTTGCAGAAGATGGTGAAGTTATAGCCATAGAATTCTTTGACAGATTCTGACGATCTTGCAATTCTTGTTTTGAATTAGTCACTGCACTTGTCGAACTGCTAGGCTTGAATGAATACTAATGACCGTGAATATCGAGAACCTTGGCCTCTATTTTTCCAAATTTTGAACTCTGCTTGTGTGCAGCTTGTATAATTATGCTTGTTCTTGTTCAGATCATACGAACGAAAGGATTAGCTTTGGCTATTTGTATGTAGTATATTTTTGAATTTCTGTGCTTAATATGTGCTGCATTATGGTTTTTCTTACTTTGATTAGAGAAGTCACATTTATTCAACAAGCAAAGTTAATCAGCCCCTATAATCACTTTTCTGCTATATTTAAGATTTGCTTCTACTGCTGACCAAGATTCTGCTGCTAGCATGTATTCACACATGTACTTGGCTCGTTTTGGAAAGTGGAAATTGGAACTGTATGATTTATTAATCACGAAGGCAGCAGAATCTATATGTTAAAAGCTGGATATGCAATTGTTTCAATTTCTTTTCCTGAAGTGTGTATTTTTCCCTTGACACAATATGCAAATTCTTTCCTCGCCCATCAGGAATTCATATCTAATGAAGGTGGTGGAGAGGTTCCTCTAGAGGGATCCATACCAGATATGACATCTTCCACGGAGTGAGAAACTAGCCTTTTTTTATAGACACATTATTATGCTTCTATTGTTTGATAATTGTGAAAAAAAAAAAATTCCATGACATCTGGGTTTTTCGCGACTCTTTTGTAGGTTATATGTCAACCTGCAAAAAATCTACCAAGCCAAGGCTGAGACTGATTTTCTTGTTATAGAGCAACATGTGAGGAAAATATTAAAGAAGATAGGTAGAGATCCAGATAGCATCTCAAAGGAAATCATAAAAAACTTTTGTAAAAATGCCAGGAAAGTCGAGGCAAGTGTTAAATCTTGTATCTTTTCCCTTTTTTCTTGTATGTGCTTCAGATGTCAGATTTTCTTTCTTATTTACTTTTCCTGCCAAGATATAGTTCAACTTTTCCCGTCTTTTGTAACACTATCATGAGCTCATGTCAAGGAGACGACATACTAATTGATGTATCTTTGCATTTAATTTTTTCAGTAAGGTAAATAGTGCCATTGGCCAAGCTTATAATCTAATTATCTTATATTAGCATTAAATATCAAACCAAGAAAAGGACTAATTTCAATGAGTCAGAGAACATTTAGAATGTGAAGGAGAAGTATATAATTTTCTCGTTCTATATGTCATCATATTTAGCCCCTGTTTGGTTTGGATAAAAATTAGACTTTTAGTAGATTTTGGTAAAAATTGATGAAATGTGTGGTTGGAAACTTGAAAAGTTATGGGTCCCATAAATTGTGGTTGAAATAAATTTGAGAAAAATTGAGTTTTAAGAAACGGGGGCCAATCAGGGGCTTAATATTTATTAGTATCATGCAATTAAAAGAGAATTGGTTGTCCCTCACGTTTTAGTTACATTTTAAAGGTCAATTTATTATATTAGATTTTCATTAGATTTTGATGAACGAAATGAGGATTGTAAAAGGACTACTTATTCAATCCAAATGTCTTGAATATTGCAAGTTCTACCCCTGGTTCGAGCATGATCTTCAATACATTTAAGCTTCTTTTTGTAAATTTTTTATTTGATTTTCTTAGGTATGCAGATATCGCCCCCTTGAGGATGAGTTCAATTCTCCAGTTCAACCAGAGTTACAAAAGTATCTAACGGACGAGGAGTACAGGTATGTATAGCCTTACTATTGTCCAGAATCAACATATTGAACATACATAGCCTTGTTCACTATGAAATGTCTGAGGACTATTTACTTTAAAATCATTTTAACTTTCTGAGATGAAAGGATGAACCTGCTTCGTTTAAAGGCCTCTTCTTCATCAGCTATGCTGGATAGTGGTACTTAGTAGAATATTGTTGTGGAGATTTTCTGTCTAGAGTTACCTGTGAGACTGGTGAGAGTATTATTTGTGGGAAAGTAGAAGTTTGAAATCAAATGAATATCTGATGTCTTTTATATTAGGCTTTGGAGATGGGTTATGTCTAAGTGCTCTAGGTGACTCGCAATAGAAACCAAATTACTTTGTAGGCAGAGGTTTCTTCAAGAAACTCGGCTTCTTGTGAACTGGTCCGTTGGCTTTTATATAGCAGTGAATAAGTTGAATGGGTGATGAAGGTGCAAATATTTTCTGATCAGGGCTGAAAAATGAATATTGGCTGAAAAATGAATTTAGTGGCTGTAGTTTAAGATTGATATCATAAGGAAGAAAAAAAAAACTCATTTTGATATGCTGAAATGGACTAATGTTCAGGGACAGGATAAGGTTGCACAAATGTGAGGGAATTGGCAAAGGTCTGGTAATTGTTTGGAAGCACAGGAAGGCTGGGTTTCAACAGACCATCTGTTCATGGCTGAGGAAGAATTTATGAAAAATTTACCAGGAAAGTAATGTTTACTTGTGAAGCTGACGAGTGTTGCTCTTGTTCCTTCACCTCTCTTCCAATCCCCATCCCCATCCCCACTAGTCACTACCATACCAAAAGAAAAAGAAGTGAAAAGAAGATGAAAGGCTCATTAATTCTTCCCTAATAAATAATATTGCAGACATGCACATATTATTCCTCCTTTAAAAAGACGGAAGTCAGTTTATTCTGTTTGAGTTATGACATCTTCTGTTTGTGCAAATACTTTTATCATGTGGCTCTCTAACTTCTGAACAATCATTCTTCACATTCATTTTATGACATCAGCTCTTGGGGTACAATTTCCATGTTATCTGGTAACCTCCTTCCTTGCAGTGACTGGGAAAATGGAGGTCTGGGTAGGTTTGGTTCCATAAAATGATAGATGTGACATAAACGTTTGGGGAGATAATGGTAAAAATTTCTAGCCTGTGTTTCGTAATATGCAATTAACAAACCTTCTCAAAATCCGGCTAATTACCCCTAGTCATGCACATTAACCTAGTTGGTTATTGCAAAGAAAGAGGTGATCGATTGGAAAACCTGAGGTTATAGCAAACTTGATATAATACTCGGCATGAATTTCTTTCTCTAGCAAAAATTGAAAATTTCATTTACTTACTTCTGTTTGCACTGTATACCTCAGTGTTGCTGTGGGATTCTATATTCTACTACGAGCTGCAGATCGTTATGCTGCAAACTACAATAGTTTCCCTGGGCAATTTAATGGGTAAAACCTAAAGCCTTAGCTACATATCTCTGTGTTTCGTTTGACCACATTACCTTGAGACTACAAAATTGTTCTTAAATATTCTGCAGTGAGATGGATGAGGACATATCCAGATTGAAAACAATAGCAGTCGCCCTACTTGGTGACTTGGGTTGCAATGGGTCAACCTTAACAGAAGACCTTATTAATGAGATGTGCCGATATGGTGCTGCAGAACTTCATGCTGTGGCTGCCTTTGTTGGGGGCATTGCATCACAAGAAGTAATCAAGGTTTGTGCTATCTCATTTTCCAACCACTTGACATTTATAATCTTTCAGTGAATATTGTTTGATCATTATACAAATAATATTTGCCAGTCGATAAAGAAATCATTACTTGTACGTTATAAGGTTTTTTGGTCTTTTGGTCAAAATTCTCTTAGTTGAGATCCGTTGTCCCGAATTTGCTCCCTTGGCTGTTCTCAAAATACATTGTGACAACTCGCCGCATCACATCTTTGTGGCTTCTTGTTTACTAAGAAGAGATGATGTGTGGAGGTGTCAAAATGTATTGGGGGGCAGAAATCCGGGACAACATATCTGGACTTCTCTTAGAAATTTAACCTCAAACTATTATTTCCAATGCTCGCGATTGGTTTAAATACTAATTGAGCGCATTTTCTAAAACTACAGCTCATCACGAGACAATTTGTTCCATTGTGTGGGACTTTTATCTTCAATGGCATTGATCACAAGTCTCAGTTGTTGTCTCTATAATCCTCTAAAGCCACAGGTGCATGCTTCTTTCTCATTTCTGGTATGTACTTTCCACTAATTTAAATGGAGTCAAGAAAAAAGATTCACGCAGTTGATTCAAATTTTTACGGGGACGAGAATTAGTTTGATGTTTGTTGGTTGTCGTACTTTCTTTAAATTTCAGGAATTGTTCTGGCTGCTTCTGAGTTATCAGCAGATTCTAGTTCATCCAACGGGGACCATGTCCATTGAAAGTGCAGCAAGGCAATAAGTTTAAATTTTTTCCTGGAGGTTGTCGTCCTTTTATCCCTTCCACGAGGAAATTGCAGTTTCGAATATTTAATGGATGTGGGATACGCGCCAACTGTGTAAAATTCTGAAATTCAAATTGAAAACGATACTCTTTTTATTCCATTAAAACATCGGATTTCTATATTTTCAAAGGGCTAATCGGATTTTTCAATGCTATTTCACCTTCCTTGTATAATGGGACTCGAGATTAAATTGTGTTTTTTGATTGCATTCAACTTAGGTAACGTTTGTCTACTCTTATAATTATGTTAAACTTATTTATAAGTAATTTATAGTGTATATCCTATAATCAGGCAGCTTGTAGTTGTAGTCATGAATAATCTAAGATATATATATATTTAACTCAAATTTAGATATCGACTATAAACTTATTTACTGCATCATGTCACCAGTGCTTAATAGATCATATGTATGTTGCAATCAAATAATGACTGATGCAATCAAATAAAATTAAGGTTCAAGTAATTTATTTATGTTGCAATAAGTTTGCACACATATGCAGCAGCAACAATAATAATAGGTTTTGCTGATGATTATGTGTATGGTAATGAAATTGGGGTTAAAATTTTGGTTCGTCTCTAAATTTTATAGAATGCTCATAAAAATCATCGAACTTCAAAATGTTCGGTCACTAAACTTCAAAATTTATCTAGTTAGTCGCTATACCGTGATATAAATACGAAATGACAAATTTTGTTCAACTTTGAATTTCAATAGACAATTTATGTCCGTTAGTTGTACTATTAAAAGTCACTTGACGTGATTAAGATCATGTTTGGTTCATATTAAAAGTTAAAAATAATTAATTTTAATTATACATTTTACAAGACTTATAATTTGTACTAACTTTTTAATAATATATTTCATCAATTTTTATTTAAATCTATTAGAAATCTAATTTTTAATTATACATTTTACAAGACTTATAATTTGTACTAACTTTTTAATAATATATTTCATCTATTTTTATTTAATTCTATTAGAAATCTTATTTTTAACAAAAATATGCACAAGTTCCATAACTTTGTATCTTCTGAGTATGATTATTTTATCAATTATAGTTTGACATTTTACTATAAGGTGCACAAAGATCGTTAATTAGTGATCAATGTGCTACAAAATATGAAAATTTTATAGGTAAATGCTAAAAAAGATTAAGAACATTCGTCTATGCTTTTACAAAATAAGCAACTTTTCTTGGCAGTATTTCACTTGTATTAACTATTTTTGCATTCTTTTAAGGTAAGCCAAACGTGGACTAAGAATCCGATTAATCTAATAACCATAGTTAAAGTCGAAGTGTACAAGTCAAAGACTTGTCTCCCATACAAAGTTGACAATAAAGTGTGCTCACTTTCATTTTGTAGACGTTCATTTTGTTTTTGGAGTGCTATTTTTTTTTGGAATAAGCCCGTTGTATTGTCAGGGTAAGGACAGTTAAATTTATATTTTTTTACCGAACTTTAATGAAATATTGTCATATGTCAACCTGTAACTACATTTGACAAATTTGTCTCAACACATAGCACCGTTTTTTTTTTTTTTTTT
>CAIGRB010057542.1:39709-65695 GCA_903798255.1 Fraxinus quadrangulata
CCCCGCCGCAACCGCCGTCTCCGGCGGAAATACGTGACAAGATAATCCAGCTTCTGGGTCAGCTACTCCCGTCGACTCTCTCCATAATCTCCTTCACCTCCGGATGGCAAATCCTCCAGAGAAAACTTGCCTTCTCAAAATCCCTCCTCTCTGAAATCTCGTACTTCCCTCACTGGTCCGACAACCCTTTACTCCATTTTCTCCTCGGGAATCTTCTCTCCACTGTTTATCGTACGCAGACCCTTTGCCATCAATGTTGCGATCCTTCGTTCAATCCCGGCAAGCTCCTTATGCAATCCGACCTCGACATGACCGCTGATTGGTTGTCCAAGCAAATTAACGACCTCGACTTTCTACTACGTTCTGGGGTTCTCCATCAATCCACTGCTATTGTTCTTCCACATCCTACTGCAAACGCCTCAAAGGAAGACCTCTCTTTTTTCGTTAAGAATCTTTTCACCAGGCTCCAGATCGGGGGCCTTGACTTCAAGCGGGATGCATTGGATTCATTGGTTCAGCTTCTTTCGGATGACGAAAAGTCTGCAAGTTTTCGAAAGAAGGAAATATGAGGTTCTTGATTCAGTTGCTGGATCTTAATTCCCATGACTCTTTAAGAGAACTTGCTGTGTCGATGCTTGTTTCGATGAGTGATTTTTCGAGGAAATGCGTGTTTGAAGAGGGGACTTTGGGGGCCATTGTTGAGGATCATTGAGTGTAGCACTATGCCCGTGAAGGAAAAAGCTGCAATGGCGGTCGAATTCATCACTGCGGATACTGATAATGCTTGGGCGATTTCGGCCTATGGGGGTGTGTCGATTCTATTAGAATTGTGTAAATCTGGATCAGGGATTGCTCAATCACACTCAATTAGTGCTATTAAGAATGTTTCTACTCTTGAAGAAATTCGAATTGCATTAGCAGAAGAGGGAGCCATTCCTGTTTTGGTACAGTTACTTGTCTTCGGAACCCCCTCCGCACAAGAAAAGGCCGCGAATTGTATCGCTATACTTGCTTTATCGGGTAAGAATTTTTGCGGTTTGTTGGTAAAAGAAAAGGCTTTGCAAAGCTTGCTACAGTTGCTTCATGAATCCTCAAATTCGGATACATTAGAACATGTTTTACGTGCTATTTATTCCTTATCTGATTCAGATGTAAGCTACCAAATTTTATTAGGATCGACCTCATTCATTGTAGAAATCTCGGAGCTTATAAAACCTGGTAACACAATGTTGCAACCCATTTCTGCTTCATTGCTTGCTAAATTGTCGATAAGTGATGATAATAAGAGAGCTATAGGCGGGTGTATGGGATCTTTAGTGAAGTTGATGGAGTCTGCAAAGCCCAATGGGCTACAGGACGTGGCAACAAATGCTTTAGTGTCGTTGTTATCAGTGAAATTGAATAGGAAATAATTAGAAATGTGTGATGAGACTGATGCTAATGCTGGATCCCAAGAATGAGCTTGCTTCAAAGACGTTTCCGGTGACAGTGGTGGCGATGATTATGTCCGGAGGGAGTCAGAGTTGCCAGAAGACGATCATGGCTGCCCGAGCCTATGGGCATTTGAGGATATTGGCAGAAATGGAGGTGGCCGGAGCTAAGCAGAGACTCTCCAGGAATAGACTGAAAAGTATATTACGAGGACTTTGAGGGAGTAATCAGCCAACTAAACCCCGCTGAGGGAAGGTATTTTTCATAGAAATCAAATTAGCCAAGTATTTGATAAGTATAGTTTCTACACTTATTCGATATCCTAAATGATGATATTTTATTGTCTTTTCGATAAAATTCTACATAAGTTATGTTATATTGCATCTTTGTAAGTAAAATTTTATGTTTGATAAATAATTGGAGAAAATAAGTGAAAATTGACGAAAAATGGTAAGATCCAAAGTTTAGGGAATAAAGTGCAAAGATTCAAAAGTTGTGTCGGAACTCACGATGGAGATTCTAGAATGCTAGGAGTCAATTGGATACAATTAAAAGTCAAAAGGAGTGACCAAAATATTTTCACAAATCAATTTTCAACTGCAAAAGGATGTCCGATTTTTAGTTGGAGATTGAGACTCATTTTTGACATAGTAAACGTTTGAATTGAAAAAGAGCTATTTCTAACAAAGTTGTAGCTTTTTAATGTATTTTGAATCGACTTAATCAGATATCAGGAGAAAAAGTTATGACCAAAATATTGAAGCAGAAGCAGAGTCTGAAACAACGACTCAGCACCTAGGCGCTACACAGGAAGGGAGCGCGGCGCTACCTCCTAACGCTTAAACGTTGCGTTGCCTGTTTTAGGGTTATGAAGCCCACGAAAAGTCTAGAAAGACTCCAATTTTTGGAAAACAGTATAGAGAAATATAAATAGAAGAAATGAGGAAACTTTTAGGGGTTCCACACATTAAGAAAACAAAGATACAAATAGAGATTAAGAGGACAATTCAAATGAGGAAAATATTAAGGAATTCAAGTTTTGAAACATTGATTGAAAGAAGATCTTGGTGCAAGCTTTATTTCTTTTTCTACATCTATATTCAAAATTCGGTAATATACTCAATATCAACTCTTTGCTTTTCTTCTTTATTTATTATGAGTAGTTAAACTTTAAATTAGGGCGAACGATGTAATCTACTTGAAAACGTTTATGCCTTTTATTCAAGATTCTTGGTATTTTCTCGTTCATGTGTTGATTTTACTATGAGTTTAATGCATTAAATTACATGGTCACTAATTTGATGACTTTGTGGATCTTTTACGAATCGAGATATGAGTTTGAGATTTAGACCATATAGTAATATCCGATAATTTAGTATTACGTGTAGAGATATATATACTAAATATTATGATCAAACATGAATTCTTAGAACTAATATTTCGTTTAACTATTGTATATTCGCATAGAGATATGAGATTGAAATAGTTAAATATGTTCAATAAGAACTCGAGAGGGGTAAATTGAATACCATAAAAGAATTCGACTGAACACTACACTAGGCTCTTGAATCTTGAATTAAGACTTAAAGATGATCAATATGTGAAATTATTCATCCCTAATTTCCATCCATTATTTGAAATCTCAGCAAATCTTTGTGTGCATTTTAATTCAGTTAAATTGTTTAAATAAAAAAACTCACATCAATGCATAATCTTTGTTTACTTTCATCAAATATGAGTTAGAAAAAATTAATTAAAGTCTAAAGTAGAGTTTTCGTGGGAACAATAATCCGGACTCAAAGGTCCACTTTATTATTTGTTACGATATCATACACTAGCGATATAAAAAACGCAACAGTATTCTTAATTGATTATAATTATCGTGTTTCAAACTGAATCAACTATTGAGTAAGAACATGTCCAAGAAAGCAATTCTTCCTAAACCTTTATTGATTAATCCTCATCATTCTACATTTTCAAGTAGTTCCCGCATGCAGTAGTTGTTTCATATATTTGAACCCTTTGGCCTGGGAATGACAAAATTGTTATTGTCCACTTCATTAGGATGTTTCCTTGAACATTGTTGAAATAGCATTGACAATAAAAATTTGGGGGCTTAATCTTCCTTTAGAAGGCTTAATTCTATCAAATCATCATGTTTTTCACTTTCATTTTGATAGGGGGTCCATGACAATGATATGATGATCTATTTTTTGGAGCTGTAATGGCAAAACTACATGTCATATAATTCATGCTTAGCGCCTGACAGACTAATGTACTTTGTAATTGACATAATGGTTGATTTGCTGAGGAGACTGAAAGTACCAAAAATAGATTGATTCATACTGAGGACTAGTTAGTTTCATATCAAAATCGAGTTTGCAGCGTCACTTTTCTCATTTGTTCTATAACTATGTTTGTCTTCTAATACTTGTTATTGTCATTTTTTTTTCCATGCAGGAGTTTCTAACTAACAATGAGGAGACAACGCCTGAACAAACACACTCAGTATACTCAAAATTTCAACTTACAGCCCCTGTTTGATTCGAATTAAAATCCGATTTTAATTCAAGTCAAAGTTAAACAATCTATATTACCCAAATCTTTTATGAGTCTCACAACTTTACAACCACATATTTTAAAAACTTCTATCACAATCTATTAAAAATCTAATTTTAATCTCCACCAAACACCCTCACAGTAATATACTATTTAGATCAAAAAAGAAATCAATTTTTTTATCTGTTAAAGTATATGAGAATAGCTTGGATGCGAATTTTTTTTGGGAGTATCCTTGGCAGAGTAATGATAGAAAATTAAATCCAAATAAATCCTAAAAAATGTGCAATATAGCAACAATAATATCAAAATTGAGGCAAGTATCGAATATTTTGTCCTTAAGTCGAATTTGCCCTGCAATGATGTCTACGATTTATGACAATCAACTTTCAAGATACAACGACCATCTTCTTGTGTGAGTATCACTACAACACATAAGAAAGGCGAACCAGAACTTGGTTTACGAACTCCGGTATGCAAAGTGAAGAAAATCAGAATTTATGCAACAAGAATGCAAGAATTTGGTTGAGAAATGAAAGAAAATGAATGTTATATGATTGCATATCAATGGTGTGTAGATTGGGATGTTTCTAGGGTCCTATTTATAGATGTTGAAGGGTTGTGGACGAAATAGTACGAGCCAAAACACAACAGTCGCTTGTGTACAGATTTTCACTCGTTGTCTGCTCGCTACGTCGCTCGAGCTACAGTGTGATTCGATTTTTTACATTTTTTCTTCCAATTTTGGACCACAATTTTTCATTAATTCGAAATTGATTTTGAGATATTAGTTATACGCGAATATCAAAATTCTTTTTCAAGGGCCACGATCTAATCTATCCCCGTTCTTTTGGGGCTTTGCCCTTGAGCCACCCATTTCGAAGCGGCAAATAACAAATAAACAAATTACATTTTGATCGAGATTGACATATCATACTTTTCAATACTTGATTTTCGATTCTTAACCAATCTTTCTCGTATCTTAAACCAATTTCTAACATTATTTATCGAGTTCCCGCTTCATCTAATATTCGTTAAATTCAGTAAATGTCTCTTACATTCTTCAGCGTATAGCTTTACTTGGTGGATTCTGATATCGAGATTTAAATTCTATCTGGTTGAGTTAACTCTTTAGTAATTCCTAGTGGGTTAANCAAGTATCGAATATTTTGTCCTTAAGTCGAATTTGCCCTGCAATGATGTCTACGATTTATGACAATCAACTTTCAAGATACAACGACCATCTTCTTGTGTGAGTATCACTACAACACATAAGAAAGGCGAACCAGAACTTGGTTTACGAACTCCGGTATGCAAAGTGAAGAAAATCAGAATTTATGCAACAAGAATGCAAGAATTTGGTTGAGAAATGAAAGAAAATGAATGTTATATGATTGCATATCAATGGTGTGTAGATTGGGATGTTTCTAGGGTCCTATTTATAGATGTTGAAGGGTTGTGGACGAAATAGTACGAGCCAAAACACAACAGTCGCTTGTGTACAGATTTTCACTCGTTGTCTGCTCGCTACGTCGCTCGAGCTACAGTGTGATTCGATTTTTTACATTTTTTCTTCCAATTTTGGACCACAATTTTTCATTAATTCGAAATTGATTTTGAGATATTAGTTATACGCGAATATCAAAATTCTTTTTCAAGGGCCACGATCTAATCTATCCCCGTTCTTTTGGGGCTTTGCCCTTGAGCCACCCATTTCGAAGCGGCAAATAACAAATAAACAAATTACATTTTGATCGAGATTGACATATCATACTTTTCAATACTTGATTTTCGATTCTTAACCAATCTTTCTCGTATCTTAAACCAATTTCTAACATTATTTATCGAGTTCCCGCTTCATCTAATATTCGTTAAATTCAGTAAATGTCTCTTACATTCTTCAGCGTATAGCTTTACTTGGTGGATTCTGATATCGAGATTTAAATTCTATCTGGTTGAGTTAACTCTTTAGTAATTCCTAGTGGGTTAATTCTTGCGTTTTTAAAAATTTGTACTAGCTTCCATTGGTAGCTCATGGATTTTTATTGATTTGAACAGAAATCTGTCATTAAAAATTCTGTCTAGTAGGAACTGGGAATTGACTTTGTAGTAACTAGAAAACACAGGCACACTAAATTTTCCCTCAAGTGTCACAAACTCAAAAGAATCATTAGCATCAAAGAATCAATCGTTCTGGGTTCAGAAAATTGTATCCTTGTGTACAAAAGAAAATACCACAGAACCCTAACCCCAAAGAGTATTACACAGCTACTTTAATGGATCAAGACACGCCACACTGATTTCAATCCTACCTTTCTAATCGTAGAATCACACAAACTCTATCTTCACAAAGATCCACTCCAAAACAAAAAATTTAGGAGAATACACAAAGTAGATGAAAGGAACGAGGAAAGGACTCGAGAGAGGGAGAGATTCCAGAAGACTAAAGAAATCAAACGACAAAAACAAGTAGGGCAACTACTCGTGTCCTTTCTATACAACCCGTAATCACCATTGATTTCAAGTGGACATTCGAACGGTCCAGAGCAATACATGTGTTATACCCTTATATTGGGCTCAGGTTTGGGCCTCTTCCTTTTATGTTATCGGGCAATGGATCAGCAACTAAATGGGTTGAGCCCATATTTCGTCATTATCCAATGGACTAGACCCTTTATGGCATCACAACCCCCAACAAATCCCCCATTGATGGCAATGATCAAAATGTGGAAGAACCCTTCAAAAAACTATCAGTTCCACCACGGTCATCAGCACCAGGTTAATTGTCCTACATTATCACAAAGATTACCCAATATCAATTCTTAATATTTGTAAATAAGATTTAAATTTGTTGAGATGAAGTACCTTGATTCCCATGTTTGCTGGATTAAATTATTTAAGGATTTTCTCAAGTAATATAGATTTCTTTTGAATTATATCTCTAATGAAATATATCCTAACATTTATAATCATAACATTTATATGTTTAGTTTTTTCACGAGTAACATGATTTTTGTATAAATGGATGGTACTTTGACTATCAGAATAAACTACTACATGATTAGCAAATTCATTTAATTCACATAACAAACCTTTAAGCCATAAATACTTTTTAATGGCTTTAATAGTATCATCATATTCAGCTTCTGTGATAGATAAGGCAACAATATATTGCAATTGAGACTTTCAACTTTTACAAATATTACATGAAGTAAACATATAAGATGTAGTTAATTTTCTATTATCTCTATCACGTGCATAGTCAGAATCTACATACCCTTTTAATAACTCACTCTTTACAGGATTTAAAATACAAACCTAAGTCAGAAGATCTTTTTAGGTACCTTAATAACAATGTTAAGGCGGTCCGATGATTTGGACATGATTGGCCATAAACCTGCTCAAAATACTTATAGCATGGGTAATATCAGGTCTAGTACATACCACGATATACATGACGGATCCTACAACATTTGTATATGGAAACTTTTGCATATATTTAATAGCAGATTCACCGTGATGACACTGATCTTTACTTAGTTTAAAATTACATACAAGAGGCAAAGTAACAGACAGGTTCATGCATGGCAAATTCAGACAACACCTTTTTTTACATAGTCAGATTGAGTTAAGATAAAAGTCTGTTAAAATCTATTTCTCTTAATGTACATTCCTAAAAATCTTCTAGTATGGCCTAAATATTTCATTTCAAATTTAGCACTCAAAATTCTTGTAATGTCATTAATATCACTTACATTTTGTCTTATTAACAAATATATCATATCATCTACATACAAAAGCAGATAAACAATCACAGAGTTACTATTATTCTTTTTTAAGTAAAGACAATGATCAAAGGAAGTTTTCATAAAGATAACATATGACACAAAATTATCAAATCTCTTGTATTATTACTCAGGTGATTGTTTTAGCCCATATAAAGATCTTTTCAAAAGATAAACATGTTTAGGCTTTTTATTATCAATGAAGCATTGTGGTTGACTCATATAGATTGTTTCATTTAAGTCACCATATAAGAAGGTAGTTTTAACATCTATTTGTTCAAATTCTAAGTCATATTGAGCAAGCATGACTCTTATGGGGTAGTATATTTAACAACAAATGAGAAAATTTTATTGTAATCAATGCCAGATTTTTAGTAAACCCCTTTCTCTTTAATATGGCTTTAAATTTGAGAGGTTGTTTAGGAGAACTTCGCTCTTTAATACTATATATCAACTTACAGTCTACCAAAGACTTATTTTTAGGTTTAGGAATCAACTTCCAAATATTATTCTTCAAAAGGGACTTAATTTCTTCTTTCATAGCAATCTGCCTCTTTAGAAAGTTGACAACTCATGGCTTCTTCATAAGATTTGGAACTCTTTAAAAGCCAAATCTTAATATGGTAGGACAGATAGGGATAGGTAATCTCTCTTCTTAGCGGTTCTCTTATTTCTCTCATATTCTTATCCTTGGCTAACTGGTAATCACCCAAAGGGTTTTCATGATCACCAACAGCCTCTTGAACAACGCCTTCACTAATCTCATCAGAATTAGAAAATTCTCAATTTCATCTCCAGCTTCATTTCCAGCTTGATCCTTATTAACAGTTTAGGGGAGGACCTAACCTCTACTTGCATCGTGGCCCTTTCCTCTTTTTCATTCACAAGAACATCATCAAGAGCTTTATCACCCAGAAAAGGCATATCATTCTCATTAAATATCACATTTTTGCTGGTAATCATCTTAAACCCTTTATTTTCTCTAGTTCGAAGTCTGTACCCTTTCACCCCATCAGAATATCCCATAAATATACATTTCTGGAAACTATGTTCCAATTTGCCTATACTCTGGTGAGAATAAGGAGCACAGCAAAAAGTTCTCAAATAGTTATAATCAGCCAGTTTACCTAATCATACATTCTCAGAGGTTTTCTCATCTAAGGAACTAATAAAAGTTCTATTCACAATATATACAGCTGTCATAATAACCTCACCTTTCATCACTTTTGGAACATCTGAATTGATCATCATGCATCTTACCTTGTCTAAGATGGTCATATTCATCCTCTCATTAATACCATTTCGTTAAGGGGTGTATTATGCCTAATGATCACATCATCTTTACAAAGTTGATCAAATTTAGCATTGCGAAATTCCAGACCGTTGTATGTTCTATCTTTTTACCAACTTGATTTTCAATTAAAGTTTTTCAAATTTTAACGTTTTCAAAGGTTTCAAATTTCTGTTTCAAAAGAAATATCCAAACTTTTCTTGGAAAATCATCAATCAATGATAGAAAATATCTATTTCCACCTTGAGTGATGGTAGATGGTGGGCTCCACTAATCAGAATATTCAAGAACAAATGCAATTTTATGTTTTTCAGTAATAAAATGAAGCATATGTTGTTTACCTAGAGTGCATTACTCACAAAAATGAACTTTGGAAATGAAATCTTTACCAAATGCCCCCTTCTTAAGGGGACTCGACAGTATCACTTAGAATAACACTAGCTCTAGTAACATTTATACCATTTCTTTTGGTACCTTTGAAAAAGACAAGTGAACCATTGATCACTTTAAGATAGCCATTTCTAATCCTACCTTGCAGGCTTATGTCATCTAGATTATCCATTAAAATTAAGTTTCTATTCAAATCAAAACATACCTTACACTTTCTAGAGTAAAGGGGTATCCATTATCAAATTTCAAACTCACACTACTAATCCCTTTAACTCTAGAGGCATTATTGCCCATCACAACCTCTCCCCCATCTAGATCATTATAGTCTTCTAACCAAGATCTTCTAGAGGTCATATGAAAAATGCAACCAGAATCCAAAATCCACTTTTGATTTTGATCGTTGTTATCTGCATAATTTGCAGTATTCAAATTAGGAGTGGATTATGTCATACCATAGACACCCACAATCTCAGCATTTAATGGTTCAACTACATTTCCCTCATCCACTTTTATCTCTCTCCGCTCATTCTTTTTTTATAGCAATCTTTTATAAAGTGTATTGTTTTCCGCACTCAAAAGATTTCCTATTTTCAGTTTTGGACTTTGACCTATACTTTTCTTTCCCTTTTTTCTTAGAGTTATTACTCATTTGATGATTCTAACTGTCGTGATAATTCCTTGCCTGGTAAGAGATCTACCTCTCACAAACATGCTCACAGATTCCTTCCTATGCCTTTCAAATTTAAATTCCAATTCTTTGCTTCTCAAAGAATTCATAACAACCTTAGGAGTCAAAGTATCCATGTCATATTTGATGACAGTTTTGATATCTTTATATGCCTCAAGTATGAAATTAAAAAGTATAACAACTTTGTATTCATCAGATACCTTGTCCTCAGCATTAGTAATATCCTGTACTAATTTATTATTATCAGAACGTGAAACATGAAAAAAAAAAAAAATAGATGACATTTTGATGCGGACATCATTCTTCTATTAGGGATTTTATCATTATTTACGTTTTTATTATTGTGCTTGTATTATTGGGTTGGCCCAAGCCAATACTAGTAGGGTTACGTTTTACTATTTATATGATTTTCACATTGTAATTTAGATATTTGATGAACGAATAAATTATTTTGTGAGTTGTTGCCAAAGTTTCTTCCCTTTTTCCTGTCCTTCTTCTGTGATTCTCTTCTTCTGCCATTCCTGCTTCTAATTCCCTTTCCTCTCTATAGATTTTTCTCATTCTCCATTAATTGCTTTCAATTGGTGCCGCATCAAATTTGGTATCAGAATCAAAAGCTTGAAAAATACTTAAATTACAATCTAGAAAGACCAGTTTCTCCAAAATCTTGGAACAACATAAAAGAAAGAATTTGTTGAGGCGGCAATTTTTATTTCTCGAATTTTTCTTCCTTAGTTAAAAAAGGATATTTTTAAGAGTCCCGTTGTTAGCTGCTTCTCAATTTTTGTTATCTGTTGTTCTCAAAGGCTGATCATTTTATCTAGTTAAAATTCCCATCCATTCTTCAAGTATATCGTATAATCCTAAATCAACCTACATCACTAAGCAATCCGTTTAACTCAAATTCCTCCCAGCCCATTTATATTTTTGCTAAGCAATCCGTTTCTCTTTTGCGATTTGGGCTCCATTGATGATAGTAGACCTTTACTCTCTTGTTTTCTATCTGTCTCTCTCTTCTGTTGTTCTGTGTGTGAAAGAAAAGGACACGTTTCTCTGCAAATCGTTAGGAATTCCATAATTATAATTCTATTTTTAAAATAATTATTTTGGATAGGAAATGGTTTGTGTTCCTATGTTTTTATAGAAAATTTTCTACATATTATTAGGTTCCAGATTTGTAAATGGGTAATTAATGCGTAACGCTCCACATTTCATTATTATTATGGAAAACGTTTATACCTTTTATTTTTGACATTTTCACCATTATTTTCACATTTTATTGCACAAAAGGTCATTTTTATCTATTTTCTCAATTAAGGATTTTGAAATGATAAATATACACGTCTCTTTAAATAAATAAAAAAAGGAAAAGGAAAAAACTAATTGCTCATACTCCCTAATTTTTTACCGTTACTGCGAAAAACGTCCATACCTTTCATTAAATAAATTATTAGTATATAATGTCCATATCTTTTACAGTTATTCAGAAAGACGTGCAAATTTTTTAAAAAGTGCAAATGAGTCTCAAATAAATTATTAAAAAAGTAATTAGTATATAATGTCAGGAAAAGGAAAAAACTAATTGCTCATACTCCCTAATTTTTTACCGTTACTGCGAAAAACGTCCATACCTTTCATTAAATAAATAATTAGTATATAATGTCCATATCTTTTACCGTTATTGTGAAAAATGTCCACATAATTAGTACGGACATTATGTACTAATTATCCTTTTAATAATTTATTTGAGACTCATTTGCACTTTTTTTAAGAAAAAATTGGGACTATGACTGCATTTTATTTATTTTTTTCCTTTTGTTTTATTTAAAAAGAAAGATATATTGGTCATTTCACAATTTTTAATTGAGAAAATGGATGAAAATGACATTTTGCATAATGAAAAGTGAAAATAAAGTTGAAAATTCCAAAAAATAAAATGTAAGGATGTTTTCCACAATAGTGTAAGGTGAGAACGTTATGTGCTAATTATCCATTTATAAATCAAGCATTTAATCTCATTATTTCTAGAACACACTATTCTCTCTTATTTTTAACTATACATTTTTATAATATTACACGCAAATTCAAAATTTTTCTTCATTTTTAACCATGTATTATTTATCAAAAAAATATTGCAAAATACATTTTGAAGAAAAATGGGGCTCAAACTGGTCTCAAGTAAAGTTTCTGCATTCGACTCTCTCATATTTGGTAGAGATTATCTATAATTTATTTTTTTCAAACTATTTTTAACTACGGATTTTTTTAATAATAAAATTTGCCCATCTTTCGTACTTTTTTGGTCACTTTTTAATTACTATTGAGAAAATATTTCATTTTTAATTCTTGTTCGGTATGTAAATACATGTTTGGATGCTCATGTTTTATTTTTTTATTTTTCTTTATTACTTAACAAAGACACCTTTAAAAGCTTATGTTCGAGTCTCATACTTTAAGAATAAAATCATTTTACGTGTAAATTTAAAATTTACTTTTACATTTTAACAACACATTCTCCAAAGTCGCTACAAATCTCCCAATAAAACGAGATTCAAACAAAACATTAGCTCATGTTTGACAATCATTATTTGAAAACTTTTTTTTTGTACATACTTATTTTAAATAACAAATTCACACAATCAAATATTTTCATTTAATAATTGTCAAACAAGAGCTTAATGTAATAATTAGACATGATAGTTAATTTTACTTTCAATAGATTACTTTTATAATTCAAATTTCATATGTAATGTTAATGTTAATTTTCTTAGCTGTGTACAAAAGTGGATGCAAAATTTGCTACTCTCTTCATCTCATTTATATAAGCTGATTTTTCTTTTTTTTTTATTCAATTTATATAGTCTCTGTTTGGCCCCATAAAATTATAATTTATTTTTCACTATCTTCTTATCAACCATATGTTCTCCATTAAAGTAATATTACACGTAATCCTTTTTTTTAAAAAAAAATCACACATTATTAAAAAAATACTATTTCAAATAATGAGGGAGCTAATCCTGTTTCTTTATTGAGAATTTTTTTTTGTTAATATATTTTTATTTAATTTTCCTTATTATAACCAATTTTGCCCACTTAATCTTGAAATTGTATAAATTTTAATTTACGAACTTGTTGAAACCATTCAAATGCGTACATACAGTTCTCAAAGAGTAAAATTTAAGTGATTCATAGTATTTAATTTGCCTAACTAGTTGATAATTAAATGAGGGTAAACTAAGAAAATTCTTTGTAAAAATTATTTTTTCAATAACATTAATCCACATTATTTTTAAAATGTATTTTTTTTTATTTTCTTTTCAATCATATTTTTCAATAAAATAAATTACACGTAAATTTAAAAAAAATTCTTTATTTTTTAACCATACATTCTACATCAATCATTATTTGAAAATGCATTATTTATCAAATAATGGGGTGCCTAAATGAAATTTTTTAATTCGCGTTAAAAAAATAAAATTAATATGTATAATTAGGTGGAGGAGTAATTAGAATTGTCCTGCATGTACAAGATAGAGGTTTTGACCACTCACAAAAGGGGTGGATAATTTTTTTTTATTGAGGTGGATAGTTGTCCTGCAAATGCATAACAACTCGATATTTAAATGATAATTGAAATGTTAATCAATTATCATCCTATTTGAAATGACATGTAAATTCATTCATTTTATTTACAAATTTCATTAATGTCCTTCGAAATTTTCGATAATTACATCCACAACAACCTTTTTTTTTTTTTTGAAAGTTTTCTAAAGTGAAGCTTGGAGAGCATAGTGTGAAAACTTCTAAAAAGGAGCTCAAGAGAAGGAACTCAGCAATCAAATTCGATTTTTTGATCAGCAATCATAGTTTTAGGAAATTCACAAGTTATTGCCTTTGAAATTTTCTGTTGAACAAGAACTCCTCTCATTTTTTATTGTCAAATGGAGAATTCTCATTTTTCCATTAAAAACTCTTAAGTTAAAACGTGTTAATCGTCATTTGAAGTTTTTAAGCAACGCAAGAAAATTATTTGAAGTTCAGCGTTTAACAAAAACCACAGATACCAAAAAAAAATGTTTGACAACACACATGGTTATGTATCAACAAGTTCAATAGCAAATAATCACAATGAATAACTCGGTAATATAGTGCAGATAATAGGGGGCTTCTTCAAGTTCTAGGTGTTCGAATTCACTAGGATTCCATGGGCTCAACACCCTAGGTCAAGGCACAATTCAAAACACAAGGAATATGAAGAAAAGGGAACATGGGAAAGAAATGCCAAGAGATCAAAAAATTAGAATATGCAGTTCAATATAATCGAAATAGGAGTAAACTAACATATACACATATAATTAAAATGTAAAGATTAAGGTTTAGGGAAGAAGAATATATAGAACCTAGTAGTGGGTTAGAAGTTTGATCCACCGGTTTTGAGTAACACCCACAAAGTACCTAAAGGTTTTCAAATCGATTCACAGAATATCATATATTTCCAGATTTGGTCGTGAAAATTAATTTTCCACAAATAGATCATGAACGAGAGGACACAAACAACCAAGAATTGCTCTGATACCACTGTAACTACTAGAAATAAAAAAAAAACACAGGCACGCTAATTTTTCCCTCAATTATCACAAACTCAAAAGAATCATTAGTATCAAAGAATCAATCGTTATGGGCTCAAAACATTGCATCCTTCTGTATAAAAGAAAAGACCACAGAACCCTAACCCCAAAGAGTATTACAGAACTACTTCAATGGACCAAGACACACCACACCAATCTCAACCCTACCCATGTAATTGAAGAATCAACCCTAACCCCTGGAAACAGGGCCTGTCTTTGGCCCTGTTCGAGTGGCATTATTATTTTTTCCCCTTCTGATGCCTCTTGACCCCACTCGCATTTTAGGTGCATTGCAATGTAAAAATGGACCAAAAAATTAATGGCTATAATTTTCGGCAGTGACCCATTCATTTCGCAAGCAAATACATGCTCTGTTAATCACCAAAAATACCACTCTATATCGTAAGCACCGCCGTGGAATTACACATTTACGCACTCGGGGCGCATTCTGTCAATATCCAAATTTGACGAGTTGCAAGTGCTAAAAAATAAATTATTAGAACTTGGAGTTGATAAGTGTATTTTCTACATTTATTTAGGTCGTTAAATTAGAGTATTTGTTGGATATTTTAATAAATTATGACTTATTTCTATATAAATTGTGTTTGTTAGGTAAAGATCGATGAAAATAGCAGAATTGAAAAAGAAAAAAATAAAGGAACAAAAAATAGGAAAAGTGCAAGAAATTCAAATTTGGGGAACTAAAGCACCAGTTTAAGTGACAAGAAATTACAAGTCCAATTAAATGGATCATATTTTCTTGCATTTAAATGAATCTATCGTTTATTGCTATATACATTGTCACTTAAATTGGTACTAAATATCAATGGAACTAGATATTATTACTCAATCTAATATGAGTTGTTATATTTGTGAACATGTTTTTATGCCAATTGTGCTACGTAAATATTGACGGTCACCAAACTTCAAGCAAAATTTCTTGTTGGTCACTAATTTTATTTTGTTTCAAATTGATCGTATAAGTACACAAACTATGCATAAACACGTGGGTGCTTAAAAAAAAAAAGGGGGAAATTTTATCTAACAATCAATCCTTCTTCCAACCACATTCATATCCATCCACTTTGATTATTTACTTAATTGTGAGTCAATTGGCCACAAGTAGTTTTCACACTTTGCTTTCAATCAATAGGTGTCCTTCGTCAATATTAAATTCATTATAAAAGTAAAACTTAAGAATAGTTCTTAAATAAATATGTATCCTCTCCTTGTCCAAGAAAATTATTGGTTTGGATTGTATCATATTGATTGTGAGGCTATCAACCTCGCATGCGTGAAATGTTATTTCAAGTAGATAATATATAAAAAGGGATATTTTCAGCATTAGTCTCCAACCTATAGTACTTGTAGCAAGTTGGTCCTCTACCTCTTTTCCTTAATCGTGTTGTCATGGCTGTGTGTAATCGCAAGCGTTCGATGTAGAATACATCATAAAGTGATTATGAGTCGAGTATTGTTCATACAAGAACGTGTTGTTAAATATTGAATTTATTAATTCTAGCTTAATTCCACGTGAAATCTTTAAAATTTGATTGATTGTTTTAATTAAAAACTACTGAAAGCAATTATTGATTGATCGAGAATCCCATGTTCCAGGGATGTCCTCTTGGTTGATCCCTCAAGGTTTCAACATTTACATACTTGTCGTCCCTTTATCAAAAGCTTATAGACTTAGCTACGAGGACTTCTGGATACTGACATTATGAAATTCTGGTAAAACAAGTACATTTGCAAGTCCTTAATTCCCAATGTTGCCCAATTGAATTAGAAATGAAATGTTTAAGCAATTTGTCTCTCTCTGGATCTACTTTTATTAGTAGACAGTAGGTGGATGCACGTTCATATCCATTGTGAAAAAAGTGGAGAGAATCTAAGAAATAGAAGTTGTCATGACACGTGTTTGTTGGTTTGATTGACCAACCACATATGGGACTGGTCGAATTGTTGCTCATGATGGGCAGGTCGACCGACTAATCTTCTTCTTCTTTTTTTTTTTTTTTTTTTTTTTTTGGCTTGTTGAGTCACCCAACTCTATTTAGAGCTAGTCGGCCTCGATTGACTTCTTTTTGGATGGTCGAGCATCCTTCTTGGTGGTGTTTGATTTTCAATGTGTTTTCCTCGTCCACGGTTTTGTTTTTGGGTTTATCTTTTGATGTTATTTAATTGAAGCTATCAAAAGACAAAACTTAACTCGACCAACTCTTGACTTGTTAAGAATAGTGCTCTGGAAGCACGTTTTTCTATATATTCACACTCCAACAAATTAATAGATGAAATTTGAAAAAATACATCCTTTATAAAGGTTGTATTTACAATTTACATACCCTTTTTTGAAAATTATATTGTAGATATATATTTTTTCACAGAAAAGTAACAAAAAAGGATCAGTGACATAAGAAATAGAATCGTTAAAAAAAATACATTTTTTGTGTCTGTGGTGTCACGTACCGATTATGTAGAAGATCCGTTACATTTGACAATTAAGTAATTTATGTCAATTTTCAGGAACAAAATGATGTGAAGTAGTGATGTTTAAAACTAAATTTAAGTTAAACAATCCAATCAAGATAAATTAAAATTTAAAAAAGCTATTGAGATTCAGCTGAAAGTTCTGTGACAGTTAAAACCAATAATTGAACACTACTAATTTTACGTATAACCCAAAATATCTATCTTCTCTAGTTTGGCTTTTCTGCCAATTTATAGCTCTGCGGTACCAGAAATCTAAAATTGCCCATTCTACTGGCCACGACAAACACGTTTTTAAACTCCAACCTCTGAAGATACACGCACTCACGCATATATATACGATCAAAATTATTGCTTTCTTCAACACACAAACATCAAACGTGTCTGTAATGATGGCAAGAATGATGGGTTCGCCCTCCGTAACTCCCTTGTCGCCGCCACCGCAGCCATCCCCGTCTTCTCTGCCCCTACGCGCCGTTCCCGGGGGCTACGGGTGGCCCGTGGTCGGTCCAATTCTCGACCGATTGAATTATTTTTGGTTTCAGGGTCCTCCAACTTTCTTCAAGAAGAGAATGGAAAAGCACAAGAGTACAGTTTTCAGAACAAATGTGCCTCCAACATTCCCTTGGTTTTTGGGTGTTAATCCTAATGTAATTGCTGTTCTTGATGTCAAGTCTTTTTCTCATCTCTTTGATATGGAGATTGTTGAAAAGAAAAACGTGCTCGTCGGAGATTTCATGCCCAGTGTTAAATATACAGGGGATTTGCGTGTTTGTGCATATCTCGACCCTTCAGAGGCTAAACATACTCAAGTACGTTTATTTTTTCGCACCTTAATTGGCATATAATTCTTCTCCTTTTGTACAAGAGTGCTCGAGATCAATAATCTTCGTGTTTGAATATGATGATAGATGTCTCGACTAATACTCGACTAGACAACGGATCAATTAGGATTGTAAAAATTAGAATTGGAGTTAACTTAGGTTTGTTGAATTATTGATTAGTTGATGAGCTTACATGAAAAAAAAGTTTTATATTTACTAGTATTTTCCATTATATATAAATTGGTCACATGGGTACCTCGTTATGTGTAACATTATTTTTGTCCTCATTAATGCAACGCGACCCACTACACTATTTGTGACATATCTTGATTCTTGGTTCCCACGTCCTTGCATGTCATGGTGTGGTGTGTTGGACACTCGTTTATTGTTAGATTCTGACGAGTTAATCTAATGAAAATTGTCAAAATTGTGAAAGATTTCGAGGTTCTATGAAAGTTGATTATTTTCTGTGTCTGAAAATTGTTATAGAATTCAAAAACATGGAGATGCTTGTGGAGAAAATGAAATTTAAAAATGATTTGAGATATCTAGACCCTATTTGCTTGGTTTAAAAATCAGTTTTTTAGTAAATTTTGATGTATATATCGATAATATTTGTGGTAAAAAAATGATAAAAGTTGTGAATTTCATAAAATTTGTGATTGAAAATAAGTTTGAATTTGAAAAAAAATAAAAAAAATTAGAGTCAATTATTGGCGTAATGTTTTTGACACCAAACCCGACCGTGTGGAGCCCCTTTGTTGGGTCTCAAAATCCATACTTTTATCACGTAATTTCATTGACCAATCAATTAAAATACTTTGGATTCCCCAAGATGTGTAATGTACGGTTTAGATAAACTTGTGAACATTAATCTTTTAATTAAATTTCATTTTGGTCGAAGTTGATAGCTCAACGTAAAATTTGTCACAATATGATCACACCTTCCACGTATGTTACTCCGATTGAAGAAAAAAGACGTCGTGTTTGTTATTTAAATTTATTCGTTTATATCTAATTTTTATATAATATTTCTATAAACTAGTATATTCACGTGTATTTTATACTTTATCGTTAGAGTACTAGCTAGCTAGCGTGTGACATCCCTGATAGAATAAATGGATACCAACACGATATTTCCCTAGTCCTTAAATGGATTATCACAACCTAACGTGGGCGAGGTCGTGGAGGGGACCCAGCAACTGAAGTCACGTGATTTTCCATCCGATATCTTGGTCCTTATTTCACGTGTCGTCAGGTGTAAGTGTTTCAATTTTTTTTGGACGCATGGACTTGATTAGACTCGTCAAAAATTTTGGACCACGTTGAGTTTCGACACTGAGTCCCTATTTTTGTACCCTTCTCTTTACGTAATAAATGAAATGACTTGGGATATTTTAATCAAAATCAATAATAATTGTGTGTGTTATAATT
This sequence comes from Fraxinus quadrangulata, assembly GCA_903798255.1. NCBI lineage: Eukaryota > Viridiplantae > Streptophyta > Magnoliopsida > Lamiales > Oleaceae > Fraxinus > Fraxinus quadrangulata. The sequence goes on from CAIGRB010057542.1 coordinate 59,230, forward strand.
CGTTTGGCAGGACTTCTGCTCTTTAGGTTCTAATCTTCTGAATTGGTTTAGTTTTTATTCATGTTGTAGGTTCATTCCTAAGTTCATATTTAATTTTTATTTTGGTAGAATGTATATTCTATTCCGGTTTGATTAATAATACATTTAGATGAAGGGGTTCAAACGCTTGATTGAACGTTACAGATTAAGAACTTTTCTCTCGATATCTTGAAACGAAGCTCAACAATTTGGGTACCGTCACTCGTAAGTGCACTGGACTCCATGTGGGACAAAATTGACGCAGAGGTTGCCAAATCCGGCTCAGTCAGTACCTTCCTCCCCATGCAGCAATTCCTTTTTAGCTTCCTCACTCGCTGCATTGTTGGAGCAGACCCCTCGACCTCGCCTGAGATCGCCAGCTCCGGTCATATTATGCTCGACAAGTGGCTCGGTATTCAGCTCCTGCCGACTATCAACATCGGCATTCTACAACCTCTCGAAGAACTCTTCCTCCATTCTTTCTCATACCCTTTCTGGCTTGTTAAGGGAGACTACAACAAGCTGGTTCAGTTCGTGGAAAAAGAAGGCAAAGAAGTGATACAAAGAGCTCAAACTGAATTCAATCTGACCCAACAAGAAGCAGTTCACAATCTTCTTTTCATCTTAGGATTCAATGCATTTGGTGGGTTTACGATATTCTTTCTGGCGCTCTTGAGCGCGCTCGGGGATCAGAAAAGTACTGGTCTACACGAAAAACTCCGGGATGAGGTCAGACAAAAATCTGGTTCCAATTCAAGTACTCTTAGTTTCGAAAGAGTAAAGGATATGGAATTAGTACAGTCATTTGTATACGAAACTCTTCGACTGAATCCGCCAGTTCCATCGCAATTCGCACGAGCTAGAAAGGATTTCAAGCTGACTTCGCACGATGCTGTTTACGAAATCAAGAAAGGAGAGCTTCTCTGTGGGTATCAGCCCTTGGTAATGAAAGATGCCAAAGTATTCGAAGAGAGTCCTGAGGCATTTTTATACGACAGATTTACTAGAGAGAAAGGCGGGACAGAGTTGCTAAATTATCTGTACTGGTCGAACGGGCCGCAAACTGGATCGGCCACGGCAGCCAACAAGCAGTGCGCAGCTAAAGAGATTGTGCCTTTAACTGCTGCTTTATTTGTGGCTTATTTGTTTCAGAGATATGATGACATTACAATTTCTTCTGGTTCAATCACTGCAGTTGAGAAAGCTAAGTGAGACAATTAATTACTTGTGATGAAGGATGTAATACTATTTTAATCTCAATCGTTACTTGCCATCTCTTTGCACACAGTATTCCAAGCCTATTTACAAGTATTGTGCACATAATAAATTATCAATGAAAAAAAATGAGGGATTGTAACATTCTTTACTTTCTATTCTCTCCATTTTATAAACGATAAAAGATATAACATGAGATCAAGTACAGTGTGAACTGGATTAAATAGAGTAATAACGGGAAACTATGGACTAGCCAACGTTTCTACGTGCAATCTGTGTGTGTCTAACCGGTCCGGCCAGGTTGCTCGGATAAGAGAAAGGACGTTGAAAAAAAAACGTGCTATAATCTTATGATCAACTGAAGTCATCAACCTCTAAAACTATCTTTATATTTATCAAGTAATCCATATATCGAAGCAAAATATCTGTCAAATAAACTTCCAGTTCCTGATGAGCATATGGAAGGTTACTTGTTTAACAATTAACTTCAAACAAATAAATATATTGGGTAAATTTTGCGATGGCACCTTATAGCACAAAACATGCTTTGTTGGAGAAGAAATGACCCTCTATACGAAACTGAATCATATGATCCAATTTCGGATGGTACTATTACTAAGGCCTCGTGCTCCCTTTCGAGCCAAGACAAGAAATTGAGAACTTGTTCCTATGAAGATGCAGCATCCCGTGTTAATTTGATAGAGCGCACTGGGAAGTTATATAGCCTGTACATTTGCACGAGACTTGGCAACTCCCTCTTTCCATCCTCTTTGGTGTGCCCTAAGCTCCCATACAGCAGTCAGTCTCTTCTGTGCCAATAAAGCAGCTTCAGCTTTTTCCCTTGCCTCCTCACATGTTTCCATCCCGGAATTGCATTTGTCTGCCTCTTTCTGATACTGGGATGTCATCTTCTTGGCCTCGAGCAGTGAAACATCAGACCGCTGCTGTTTTTCCAATGCTTCGGATTCTCGCAGCTTCAGTTCCTCAGACAATAACTCTGCAAAGTTCTTCTGTGTGTCTTCACCACATCTGGATCGTGCTTTGCACAATCTGCAAACATGAGAGAGACATTATACCAATATAACAAAAGAGCCTTACACTAATAACATCATGACTTTGTGTGCATCGGATTACCATTAAGGAAAAAAAGGTTAGTATCAGGAGGAAAGATATTATCTCCAGTTTCACATCTAATATTAAGATTCTTTGGGTTTCTTACTGTCATATGCATTGAGTGGATCCTGATATGATTATGATTGGTGAATAAAGAAAAGCACTCTTATGTTAATTTGGGAGAAACTTGATCATCCAAATCTAGTTAAATCAAAGCATGGAAATTTTCATATAAATATATTTCTCACTCTAAAATCTAATGAAAGATGTTAAATAGAAAAATTGAAATATTATAATAGAAATATAAGGTTACTCTAGATGCTCCATATATACTATTACTATCAACCTAGTTTATTTAGAAAGCAATCCTATTGCAATCACTCTCACTTAACACTATGAACATTATCAAATGCCACCAATAACAACGTAACATGATCAACATAGTCAAGAGCACAGGCACAAAAGACACTGCTTAGCATGAATCTGAAACCTATTTCTCAAAAGCAAATGATCCACAAATTTCTGACTTAACTAGCCTGATAACTTTTCAATTAACTGCTCATTTTAATAATGGGATCAAATGATAATGTCGAAGAGAATTCAAAAACTAGTGGATTGGAGGTCTGTAATGTCTGTAACTGATATATTATGAACAGAAATAGAGAAATTAGTCAGAGAAAGAAAGTGACATGGAGAGGGAAAGGCTAAAAGACAAGGGGGATGCAGTGAAGTGGAGAATGGAATGGAAGATTCCCGTGTGCCTAAGGAAAGGGTGACAACTACTAATTTACCCTCCAACTGTGCCACTATATGTATCATTTAGTGTGCTTTCGCAGCAAAACTACAGCATAATGCCACTACCACTGGAGTAGGTAAAGAGAACCATATGTATACATGCATGCAAACAACCAAGCATTGTAATAATCCCAAGGAAGATTTCCTGGTTCAGCACTACTCACCTCCTGGGGTCTCACCAGCTCAAAGGATATGCCAACCTTGTGATATTTTTAGTCCTAACCCCCTAACATTTACTTGTTTTCCACTAAACCTAGGAGCAGAGGCACAGAAGATCAAGATGTCCTGCTCGCAGAAACCTTCTTCTGGGGTGAGCATTTACAAACCTTTATTACACTTGAAGATTTTCATTGGCGAGACCTTGAGCTATCAAAGTGAGGATGTTGAAAAGTGAGGGTAGAGCAAAGAATATTAATGTTGGAAGACCTAAACCAGTGCCAACTCAAGTAATAACCTGGGAACCAGCCCAGAAACCAGTTCAGTTATTGCTAAACACCGGGTATTGAAAACAGAACAAAATCAACTATCCAGTTCAACAGGGACTGGTTTAACTGGTCATGGATTGACCAGATTTTCCAGTTGCACTTTTCTAGAAAATTAATAAGAAAAACCTTTTTTGACCCTAGAACCTTCAAATTCTGTTTTTATATTTTATTGATGAAATTTATCTTTTTCGTACATTTTTAAGGTAAGTTATATATTTATTTATTTATTATCTTGGGTTCGATCCAGTTGTACATTTTATATAATCTCAGGTTTGATCCGGTCGATCCAGTTGGTTTGACACCTTCAAATTTGGTTTTTTATATTTTATTGATGAAAATTTAACTTTTGTTCGTACATTTTTAAGGTATATTATATATATTTATTTATTACCTCGGGTTCAACCCTCAGGTGGTTTCAATCCAGGTTTTTGGCAACTATAGTGGGTTTTACATGTCAAAAATAGTTTTCACGTTATATTATCCATAGCTTAAGAAATTTATGCTTCAGATACTCCTTTATTAATGGCTCAGAATAATTCAGAATCGGCTATTTGACCAATACCTATGAATGATAATACAAGTGACTTCCTATCACAAGCTTCTTTTCATCAGAATAACGATCTAGTATGGGTGACAAAGCAAGCATTTATTAAACAGACAGTTCATTGTTAGTTCCACAAAATCAGAACCTACCACAAACAACTGTAACTAAAGATTGATGTCGGCATCTGAAAAAGAAACATGTGCAAGCACAAACCATTATTAAATGTCAGGCAAGAAAGTGGCATACTAACCTGCAAAGGATATATTACTCAGTCCTGCAACAATAAAAAAAGGTATAATCAGTACAAGAGATTCGTTGACTAGAAGAATGACGAAAGATGACAGAAAGAAGTCAATAGCAAGTCTCTTAATTCTAACAACTAATAGCACACACCAAGGAACCTCATCTTGGATATGTTTCATAAGCTCATCCATGACTAACAAAGAGTAAGGACTTTAAGTCAGAATTTGGATGCAAGCTCTTTAGTAATAGGACATTCTCTACTTCACACTCATGAATACTACACCGTATATACCTTCAATAACATTGATGTATCCAATAAAATTTTCTTCTCTCTTTAAAATTCCTTGTAACACTTTCATGATTCCCTATTATACATGCTTTTCCAAAACCAGCAAACATAATTGCAGATCTTGTTTATTTCATCTATACTTATCCACTCATCTTTTACACAGGATTTCCATACTAGATCATCCTAGAATAAAAACAAACTGATTCTCGAAGACCTTCAAATTACAAATTTAATCAATGCTCGAACACTCTTTTCTCTTATATAGTATGACTCATGAACACATTCATAATTACTACAATTATGAATATGTCTTTTACTCTCATAAATTGGCACCGCTCTTTTCCATCCATTTGCATCTTCTACACTTCCAAGATATCACTGAACAAGTTTGTGAGCCGTGTTACAAAAGTTTGCATGCAATCCAACTGCTTTTCTCATCTTCATCCTCTTTGTAGCCTGCCTCACTTCTAAGGCACATTTCGATGTGCGTATCACACTATTAGCAGCAGAATTGTATCTCCATCAAAGAGTTGCAACTTCTTTGAGAGATATACACACCCAAACTACCCCATTTTTTTATACATTTCCATATAATGTCGAAATTGACGTGTAGGCATTAAGCACAAACCGGGGAAAAAAAATAGTCTTTATCAAAGTGAAATAAGATTTATTACAAAAATGCCAGCCAGTTGATCACAGACGAAAATCAAACTTCACAGTAACTAGTAAGAGATCTAAGCAGATCTAGACATATACATCGCAACACACACGCACTATATATAAATATGCATGTATGTATGTCTTGTACATACCTAGGGGGATGGAAGGAAGGGACTCAGAATCACAGTCACAGACACATGGAGCACAAGAGGAAGAGCGGTCTACAGCAGCTAATCCTTCCACGAAGTGCCAATACAGAGGCGGGCCAATTATGTATCCTGCCAAGCACACTGCCATTATACTCAGCCCTAACTTCAAAACCCTAGGATTCACTGCCATTTCTTGACTAATTGCCTCTCCTGAATCCTTGTCTCCGTTTTGCAACAATTATAATGTTTCTATACGTAAATTTTCGAATTTACGCGTCAATTGAGACTTGTAAGCAGTGGAATGAGAGAAAATCAGATCGGAGTATGAAAAGGTGTGATCGTATTCAAAGGTAAATTTCAGTAGGGGTCCAAATCTTTTGCAAGTGTGGCGCCAATGTCCTCAACCTACTATTTATTGCACTTGTATCTTCAACTTTTTAAAATTGCAGCAGTCATTAGGGCTTGATATGAGTTGGGTTGGGTCAGTTTTTGTCTCAACCCAAATTCAACCCAACATGATCAATTTGATCAGAATTTAATCCAACCCAACTCGTATAAAGGTCGAAACACAACACAACCCAACCCAACTCAACCAAACCCAATCTAGTATTAGTCGGGTCGGATTGTGTTTGTCGATTTGGAACAACTTGTCAACAAAGACTAAAGTAAACGGGTTGGGTTGGACAAATTTATAATTGACTCGCGACTTATATGATTTTAGGTGTATAATTGTTGCAATGACAAAAAAATTTGATTATTTTAGCACTTTATATCCGAAAATGTTATATGGACAAATTGATATTAAATTATATGAAGCTAATAAATATTTTTGACAATTAAAATATTTTTATGTTGAATGTGTATTTGCTTATACTATTCTTCGTAAAATGCATTATATCCAAGTCTTATAATATTATTATAAGAGTTTTCATGTCTTGTGTCATATTCAAGACTT
>CAIGRB010057542.1:72393-83104 GCA_903798255.1 Fraxinus quadrangulata
TTTTTTTTTTTTTTTTTTTTTGTGCTCTTGTTTGAGCTCCATTTTTTTTCATTAAAATGTATTCTTGAATAGTGATTTGACTATATTTCAACCATATATTTTTCAATAAAATAATATAACATATAAATTCAAAATATTTCTTTATTTTTTAATTACACATTTTCCATCATAACACTATTACAAAAAGTCACGTGCATCCCACGTGCCAAGAACCAGGAGCTCCAAAAATGTAAAAATTATGCATTTTAGTCTTCAGCGTAAACAGTAACATCGATCGCGTAACTGTTCACCGTTAATTTGCAAAATATATCAATTTTGAGGTGTAAATTAATTATTTTCCGTTTATAGTATTTTTCAAATTATAGTTTTTTAAAGAAAACAAAAGACGAGTGGTTGCTGAGTACAGAAAAGAAGAAGTCTTTGTCGGTTAATAACGTAAAAGAAGGGTCATTATTGTAAAACGACAACAGAACAAGGGTAATATAGGGAAGTTTGTAATTAATCCGTACTCCCTACGAAGCAGATACAAGAATCCTGTGCTAATCTATAAATTCCCGCGGCATTGGTTTTGGCTCTGTGCCCTTCTCTGTCACACACACTGACACACACACACACAGTTGAATAGCAGAATGATACCATTACCTGTGTGACAAGTAGCAGTGCATATATGCATGTTCGTGAAGTTCAATTGGAAGATAATCCTTTGTAATGAAGCGGAACTTGATCGATTGATTCTTAAGAGGTAAATTAACGTTTGAATTATCTGAGTGGAAAAAGGAGAAGCTGAACCTGAGATGAGAATTTTACTCATGAAGAAGATGCGGTAATCAAAGCACGGAATATGAAGTTTTATATACGACTAGATTAAAGAGAGTATTTCGGGTGCCGTTGCTGTTGGAGGCGGCGGAGGTGGAATTTTTTGGCAGGTGATGAAGAGTAAGAATTCACCGCCTACGGCGGTTAATCGCCGAATTTCTCATCGGACGGTGTTTATACCGGCTATCTTGTTGCTTGGATTACTTTTGCCTTTTCTCTTCGTTCGAATTGCTTTTCTCGTTCTTGAATCCGCCGCCGTTTGCTCTTCCTCCGTAGGTAATTTTGAGCGTGTGGCTTAGCTTATTTCTTAGTTTTTTTGCTTATTTTTTTTGGTAATGTTGTAGTTGGGTATAATTGTAAATTCCCCGTATTTACTTGATTCATTTCTGCAGTGTGTATGAAATTGAAGTTTTTCGGCGGGAGCAATGCAACTCTGGTAAGTAATTTATTTACTGAATACCGAGATTATCCTTTCCAGTTCTTTTGCAATATAGACTTCTCTCTAGTTCTTTCGGCGGGGCATCATTGGTATTTTGCTCACAAAAAAACTAAGGGCCTCTGGTAAATGTTAATACATTATTTGAAATTTTAATGGTTGAAAAAATATATATATTTTTTTGTAAAAATGTATAGTTTAAAAAGAAGATTTTTTTTAATAATTACGTATAATATTATATTATTAAAAATTTGTGATTGATAAAAAAAAATAAAAAATAAATTTTAATTTTAACGGGCTAAATATGCTTAAATGTTGAGTTAAAGCCCTATTTGGTACACATAATTATTTTTTTATTTTCACTTTTCTACTCATTTTCAACCACACATTCTTCAATAAAATAATATTTTTTATCACATCAGTAAATTTTCCTTCTTTTTCAAAAATATATTTTCCATCAATTTACTATTTCAGAATATATTCTTTCAAAATAACGTGCTCAAACACATCCAAATTATAAAAAATTGTCATATAGTGGATTTGCACATTTATCGAGATTGTCATGATTTTAACTTCAGTGCATGCTAGTTGTATGTTTTCCTAGTCCCACGTGATCATAGTCTAATCCTTTTCTATCACGGACACTTATTACCATTCCATTTACTAACAGCAAGAATTGAAATTCCCTACTCCATAGTGTTAATTTTGTTATTATGCCAATATAGCCCCTGTGGTATTCTTTAAATTAAAACTTTTTTTTTTTCATATTCATTTTCAATCACACATTTACATAATAAAATATTTTACTCGTAAAATATAAAAATTTCGTACTATAAAATCACGCATTATTTAAAATTTTACTATTCAAAATATTATTTTCGATAAGCAATGGCCACCAAACAGGGCATAATTTGTGGAGTAAAAGAGAGAAAAAAATTGGTGGGTTGGAGATAATGATTTCAACAGTGTCATCACTTGTGGGCTCTTATCAATTCTATAATTTCCATTTCTGTCAAACGTCAACCCGGTTTTTAGAAATTCTACGTTGTAGATAAATGTCTGATGACACAACTTTGTGTTTTTGTCTGATGCTGCTGATGTATTTGGGTGCTGTGAAAAAGCTCAGAGAAGAGTTGACAAGGGCCTTGCTGGAAGCAACCAATTCTATTGATGGTGATAGTGGAATTGAAACAGTTGAGGGCTCAAATTCAATATTGTCATTCGAGGATCTTGTGAGGGACATGATGTCAAACAGACGGGACGTTAAAAACTTCGCTTTCAAGACAAAAACCATTGTAAGTGGTCATGTAATTAGCCCCTTTTTTATGGTACGTTGTAAAGAGAAATTGGAATAAAAAAATATTTTGAATAATAATATTTTTTTGAATGTGTGGTAAAAAAATGGGAAAAAGTTTTGAATTTTCGTACAAAACATTTTATTGTGTGAATGTGTGATTGAAAATGAATATGAAAAATAAAAAGTTTTAAAATAAAGAGAGTAACCAAATATAGATTGTCCAATGTACTGTTCTACCCACCTAGTTAGGTTCTTGGAAATTTTTTAGGCTTTGCTCATGAAATTAAACAATGCTCAAGATATACGAAAGAAGTTGAGACCTTGAAATAAGAGGTAGATTCCGTTTTTACTGTTGCGGAAATTTTCGAGAAATCTTGATCTGGACTCAATTTAATCAATCAAACAAATATCAATCGAGAATGCTCGACCCACAACTTTTACACTCATTGGTTGTCACAAGTTTACTCACTCACAAAAGATACCGTTGATGGTGATGATTTGCAAACCACGAAGGCAAGAGAAAAAGTGGAAGAATAGGCACAAAAGAGGTGAATACAATGGTAGCCACCAGATTTTTCTTCAAGCACAAAGCACACTTTTCTCTCATTTGCACCATCACATACCCACACACAACGGTTGGAAAGAGATGGACACACACACACACACACACACACACACACACACTAATTAGGTCACTCCAATTGGGCCAAAGTTCACTAAATGGACTGCCATTTAAAGACGACAAGTAACCGATAATAAATGAGCCATCATATATCACCATCAAACTAATAACCACAAGTTGGGCCATCAATGAGTATAGGACCACGAGCAACGTTAACTCAATTAAGTTGCTTCTAGTAGCCCCAAGTTATTTTCGGGTCGAACCATCACTAAGGTATCAATATAAATTATCCAACATCGGTTTATTATCATCACCCGAGATTTATTGGATATCAAAAACTCAACAAGTCTCCACCTTGATACCTAATCAACTTGCGAACAACCAAAATACAAAGTTTATACTTCCATAATCAAAGTAACCAATAAATTTGGAATTACAGACCTTACCTCGTGTTTCGGACCCGAAACACATACCATACCTGCTCCACCTACTCACCAGGGCTAAGATCACAAACAAATACCTAAGTAGAAGTAGATAATTACAGTGAACAATCAAGAACAATTAATCATGCAATGAAAATATAACATAGGATAACCCATAGATCTTTTCAAAAATACGTTCACACATAATAGCAGATGAACACTAAGTTAATCGAGTACACGGCCAACACATATGCAACAAATATATAAATAATTCCACGAAAAGATCTTACCACACTTATCCTATCACACTCCATGTTGCTCATACCTCGAGAACACATATCTCGTTTCATCGCCCACTATGCTCACTAGATTGAACACTCAACTCAAGTCAACTGGTAGACCTCTATAGATCCTAAGTCCTGGGGATAATCCACTTTCACCACATTACTTCTCCCAACCTACATAGATAATGGATATCCACCTAACAGAAGTGATAGAAGTATTTCTCTCCCACTTCACCTGATCAGGGGTCTTTTCACAAATAAATGATTCCAACATTTAATCACATCTTCACTCATGATCCAAGTGTCACGCTCTACATACTCCGTACAAACCATTAATGTACCCTTAGGTATCTATACTCCATCTCACCAATAGACATACAACACACTGGTAATGCAACTTAAACCCACTATGCATGCAAATAATTACACAAAGTAATTAAATTACTCTTAAATTGATGCAAGTGCACATATCAAATAAATTGAAATGCACATATAACCATGTAACAGAATTAAACAATCACACATGAAAAAATGATTATACACGGATGCACATGCAATAACGAGGTTTTCTATCAATAAACCTCACTAGAGTCATTACTCGACCCTATAGTCACATTCGCCTCGCCTATCATCTTACCCTTCTATTATCATTCATATGACAACATATTTCACCATGTCCAAATTTATTGTAGTTAAAACATATCTTACTTTTTGTATTAGCCTTAAACCTACATTTACCATGAATTTTTTTTTTAATTAAAAAAAATCACATTTTTCATTAAAAAAACACAACTCAAAACGCATTTTCATTTTACCAAAAAATTCGCCAAACACAAAATATAACTAACGATGACCACAAGTAAAGTAAAGACACAATTAACATAGAATGGTCAAATAAACTTTTCTAAGGTTACGTGCAATTCTAATAATGAAAAAATAATTGACAACAAATTCATGAAAAATTTAAAGCAAATAATTAATAAGTAATTCCTAAATCTAGCAACATGCAATTGTTACACCTACACGGTAAACACAATCATAATGTCATCCTACACGATGACTTCTAATGCGAAAAATAAATGATTATACTACAAAATAGTCTTAACTGCAATAACAAAAGGAAAAAAATGGCCCCAAAGCTTTCGGCAACCACATCAACACANTAATATGTTTAGAACTTCTTTTTATATAAATTAAATTGATTATAAGTTCTTTTATATAACTTAACAATGTGTTTGGCACCCATTTTTGGGAAATTATAAATTTTGGAATAGTGATTAATAGAAGAATACGTGGTTGAAAAGTAATAGAAAGTTTAGATTTGTGTGTAATATTATTTTATTTGAAATATACGTGGTGTAAAATTTAAAAAAAGGAAAATTTAAAAAAAATTAATGGGTTCCAAACACCCTCTTAAATGATTAACATGGAATTTGTCAGGGAAATTTTTGAGAAATCTTGATCCGAGCTCAATTTAATCAACCAAACGAACACCAATCGACCCACAACTTTACCAACTTGGTTGTCACGAGTTTACTCACCCACAAAGGGTACACTTGGTGGTGGTAATTTGCAAGCCACAAAGGCAAGAAGAAAAAGTGAAAGAATAGATACGAAAAGGGTGAATACAATGGCAACCACCGGATCATTCTTCAAGCACAAAGCACACACTTTTCTCTCATTTGCACCATCACCTGCCCACACACAACAGCTGGAAAGAGATTGATGTATATAGCATTAGTTAGGTCATTCCAATTGGACCAAAGTTCACTAAATGAGCTGCCATTTAAAGACGACAACTAACCGATAATAAATGGGCCACCATATATCACCATCCAACTAATAACCACAACTTGGACCATCCATGAGAGTTGGACCACGAGCACATTAACTCAATTAAGTTACTTTTAGTGGGCTCAAGTTATTCTCGGGTCGAGCTATCACTAAAGTGTAGATATAAATTATTTAACATCGATTTAATATCATCGCCCGAGATTTATTGTGTATCAAAAACCCAACATCTACCAAATAGCAATACAATAAAAATGATATACTTTCTGTAAGTTAGTGTTTTAAAAAGCGGTGCCTAGGCTAAACTCGAAACAGGAGCAAAACGCCTCCCTTCTCGCTTTTTTCATTTTTTTTAATGTTTTTCACGTCCAGGCGTGCCTAGCTCGCGCTTTTTTTATATGCCTTTTTTAACGCTTTTTAACGCTTTTGAACGTCTAGGCTTTGCCTAAGCTCTCCTAAGTTGAAGCTTGACTTCCACTCTTCATCACGCTTTACGTTTTTTAGAATACAACTGTAAATAGTAAATACAGTAAGCCAAATGATGGGCTAGCTGCTTAAGCCCTTATTTGACAACCATTATTTCAACTCTTTTTTCTGCATAATTATTTGTAATCACATATTTATATAATAAAATATTTTGTACGTAAATCCAAAATAAATCTCTACTTTTAATCACACATTTTAAAAAAAATTAATATTCAAAACTCAATTTTACCCAAATAATTGTTGTCAAACATGTGCTAAATTATGTAAATACAGTAAGCCAATAATTTGTGTAAATTAAGCAGCTTCCATTACTCTAGTTAACAGTTGCAAGTCTGGGAATTTATTATTATATTGCAAAGCCCGAGAATTAAGCTATAGTTTTGGAAATGGTTTTTCGATTCCTTTCAAAACACCTTTTCTTTATGTTTAAGAATACTGAAGAACCTTTCTTATTCATGTGTTAAATTTGTGGCTGGTTTTTCGTTCCTATCTATTGACTTTCATCATTATTAGATAACATATATGAAAGCTCTGAGACTTGAGTCGTGCCAATTTTCACAAGTGTCGATTGCTTGCCTTGAGAGCCATATGTCCCTAACAAGACTTAATGTATGTGCTATGAGAAACGTTGATGGCTGAGTGCTACTTATTCCAGAAGTGTTCCACAATGATACTGAAATATATGTCTGAATCAATTTTAACCACTCTTTATTTTCTAATAGTTCAGGAATTAGTTTTTGCCTGAAAGGATAATGAGGTTGCTTAAGCAATTTTCATCAACCAAACTGCAACAGCTTATTCCTTTTTTTCCCTTTTGAAATTCAACTGCTGATCAAAATGGACGTTTGAAGTAAACTTCTTTATTCTCTATGCAGATCTTGAAGATGGAACGTATGGTTCAAACGTCTAAACGTCGTGAGTTAATTTACTGGCATTTAGCTTCTCATGGTGTACCCAAATGCGTGCATTGCCTTTCCCTCAAGTTGGCTGAAGAATATGCCACAAATGCTGTAGCTCGTTCTCGCTTACCTTCACCTGAATTTGTTTACCGCATTACTGACCCTTCCTTTCACCATGTTGTTCTTCTAACTGACAATGTCCTAGGTGCCTCAGTTGTCATATCTTCTACTATAAACACCTCTCTCAATCCTGAAAAATTGGTATTTCATGTGGTCACTGATAAGAAAACATACACTTCGATGCATGCGTGGTTTGCAGTAAACACAATTGATTCTGCAGTTGTCGAAGTCAAGGGATTGCATCAATATGATTGGTCTCATGAAATAAATGTTGAAGTTAAGGAGATGTTAGAGATTCATCACCAGATTTGGAATAAAAACATATACGGAAATTTGAAGGAGGAAGGTTTTGAATACGAGGAAGAACGCGATCACAAATTAGAAGTTCTAAGCCCCAGCTGCACCTCCCTTCTGAATCACCTCCGCATTTATCTCCCTGAGGTAATTGCTAAACTAAGGTTTTTCTGGACTGGTTGTGAGTGGGATATTCAATTTGAAATTTAAAGTATATTTTTTTTAATCTTATTTCCATGGATTTAACAGCTGTTTCCAGATCTGAACAAAGTTGTGTTCTTAGACGATGATATTATAGTACAACGTGACTTATCTTCTCTATGGGACTTGGATCTCAATGAGAAAGTTGTTGGTGCAGTTTTTGACTCATGGTGTGGACATGAGAGTTGCCCGGGAAGAAAATACAAGCATTACTTCAATTTCTCAAATCCAGTCATATCATCTAACTTGGATTATGATCGTTGTGGGTGGCTTTATGGCATGAATGTTTTTGATCTCCACATGTGGCGGAAAACTAACATCACTTCAGTATATCATCAGTGGCTTAAACTTGTGAGTGTTATTTTTTCTAATTCAGCGCGTTCTCAGAATGGTAGTTTGCTGCATGGAATTCTTTATAGTAATTTTGTGCCTGCTGAAACTATGATCTCGCTCTTTGCTCGTATCGTGTAAAAATTGTCCCGAATCATTTCTAACTGCACAGTTGTTCTTTCCGATCACTTGGGATAGAAATATATACTTCACATTTTTACACGATACAATCAAAAAAGGGAGATATCTTAGCCATAGTTTGTCTACCATTAATCTAAAAAATTATTTGCTACAGTAAAATTCTTCACCACACTTTCATCCAATAAAATATTCTACATACAAACCAACAAAGTTACTTTAAATTTCAACCACGAATTTTTCAAAAAATACTATTCATTACTCCATTTTTCTCTTAATAATAGGAGACAAATACACTTTTAATTTCAACATGCACAACATTACTATAAAAAATGCCATGCAGCATCAAGGATTGTCCTTTCTGAACACTTGAGATAGTAATATGTCCTTTCCCAATATTTTACTTTTCAGAACCTCAATTCGGGTTTTATATTATGGCATCCCGGAGCACTTCCACCTGCCTTAATTGCATTTGAGGGTTATGTAAATCACATTGATCCTTCGTGGCATGTGGCGGGGTTGGGGTATCAGTACCAGTATCCACAAGTTGACAAATATACATTGGAAGCTGCAGCTGTCATACATTTCAGTGGGCCGGCTAAGCCATGGCTCGAGATAGGGGACCCTGAGGTAAAAGGCTTATGGAATAGACACGTAAATTTCTCAAATGAATATATTAGAAAATGTCATGTCATGGGCTGAGGGAAGAAATTTATCTCGATTTTCGTATATTATTTTGCAACAAAGATGGAGTTGTAGTTTGAGATGGAGGGAAGAAGGCAAAGCCTCAGTCTCTGCTCAGATTATATGCTCTGTTGTGGATAAATAGCAATTAGATGTACTACCGCATGCCATACATTGCACAGTCTAGATATCAGACCTTCACCATGTATTAGAAAGAGATATATAACTTTATCTTATTGTAAATTCATGTTAAAATGCAACACGTATGTTGTCTCGTTGATTATTCCTGTTACTTCAATACCCCTCTTTTGCAGCTCACATTTACTTTGATTTGTTCATGGTGTATGTTTTGCTTGTTTCCATTGCCCATTACATCCCGTTGATGTTCATATTTGAGCGATATGTTTCTTTCTACTTGTTTCTGGACCCCCTTTTCTGTACTTAAGCCGATTATATTTATTTAGAGTTTTGCTATATTACCATAGGACTTGACATAAGGGGTGACCAAATGACCACAATTGTGGACTTGACATAAGGGGTGAGCAAATGACCACAATATGTCAAGTCCTATGGTAATATAGCAAAACTCATTTATTTACTAGTGTTGTAAGCATATGAAATAGAACTAAACCAGTTCGCCTGATTCGGCATCTTGGATTGCTCTTCATGCTATCATCAATTGTATTGCAATAGTTGGGCAACTTAACAAGAAAAAAATACATTTTTTTTTAATCAAGGACATCGCTTTATTGTGAAACATTATGCGTTATAGCATGCATCTCAGACTGGTTAATGGTATATTTTGCAGTTTTCTGATTTTTTTCCCCTTTACAATATAATTTTGTTCTATTCTAATGTGGTGTTATTGAAACTTGTGTTATAAGTGCAAAGTTGCTTGAAATATCTCATCGATGTCTGTGGAAACAAGTTATGTAGTAGAAATGATCTTTTAAATTGCTAGATTTCTTCCTCTTTCTATATGAGAAAATAGTTGTGCATCTTATTGTTGCATAGTGGGGCTTGGTGGGTTAATTTTATTTTTCTAAAGAGAAATTAAGAAATAAATTAAAGATGGTAAGATCATTACGGGATGTCAACGAAGTCATCTAACTCATCTTTTCTTTAAAAAATTTCAATTATTTCACATTTATAATTTTTGCGCAACAAATTTCTCAAATATAATTTACATAATTTTATTAGGAAACTTTACATGGGATATAATGTCAAAGATTTTCAGATCGTTACAAGATTGGATTATAAGTTTTGCTCATTTCAAATTGCAGTGGTATAGTAATTTTTAAGGGAGCAAATTGATTTTATATTGCACAAGGGACCGAATTATCGATCGATCTCAACATTGTAGTTGACAAATTGGCAATAACTTTTTCGCAAGTTTGATTGTACCCCTAACTCAAAATGTTAGTGTCCACTATTGCATTGTTGTACAGACACTATATAGTTATTAAGGATGACATAAAGGCTTGAATTAAGAAGAAGCGTTAAATATTTTCTCGCTTTTAAGAACTATGAATTCATGAACAAAAAATTCCAAAAGAATTCAAGAACGTGCGTTACTTTTATGGCAGTTTTGATTTGTAGCCAAATTTGAGGGGTGGATTTGAAATGTGGTCAATTTAGGAAGACTTTGAGAAAATAGTTGTTTTTGAAGTGCAATCACGGAAAAAATACCTTTTGTGAAAGTGATCAATTTTTGTGCGGGGTCAAGATTTTCTAGTCAAGCTGGTGCGTAAATATGGAACATAAAGCAATAGCTTATTAGAGAAGATTTGTAAATTGTAAGTGCAACTTGACTAACCAATGGGTATAAATACTATAGCAAAAAATTTAAATTAAATAAATAAATAAAAATAATAAATAATAAATAATAAAT
>CAIGRB010057564.1:0-24270 GCA_903798255.1 Fraxinus quadrangulata
TTAATTTATTATTTATTTTTATCTAATTTTGTAACGAGGGAAATATTATAAGATTTACCAATTTTAAAATGTAAATATTGCTTGATAATATATTGATGTAAAATTGTTCTATTTTTTACTAAGTAATAACATTTCATGTAATAAAATTTCATAAAATATTTTTTCAAAATTTCAAACCAAAATTGTTTTCTAGTTTACTGTTTTGAGAAATAATTTTTCAAAATAACAAACTAAATGTGTTTTTATCAATTTTATAACATACATTCAAAATTGAAAACTAAAAATGAACTCGAAACTCGAAATTGAAACGCAAACCAAATTGACCCTTATTTTTTAAAGATAAAATATAAATATATTGGGACTCTATATGGCTTAAATTTCTCAACTTATGTTAACATGTACAATTATAAATATACAAGTAATACAACTACTACGATCAGTGAGCTAGAAACATTCGATTACACTTTCTAGATTTGTTATGCAGCAAACAATATGTTACATTTGGGTGCATAACTTTGGTTAAACACATAGAATTTTGCTTCCAATATATAAATATTTTTTTTCTATGGATTTAATTTTGTAGCTTGTGTAAACAAATATTTCATTCATGTGCTTTTCATTTGATCTACCGATAAGAAAGTTGGTTGAGCCAAATAAGTGGCAGGCTACATTTGATGGTGAAGAGAAAATCATGAGTTTTTCAAAATGTTTCGAATTTGATTATACTGGGGTGAAATCTTCTATTGCATAATTTAACATTGTTATCTTTTTATTCTCGTTATTATCACTCCATAAAATTTCCCATTTTCTGAACTTAAATGTTTTAAAATACGATCTTACTAACTAAGCATAGATAACTTGTTATATCAAGTACTTCATTTTGTAGGGTGTCCTACAATATTTCTTTCCAAATATTGAAAATACAAAAAAATAAAAAATAAAAAATAAAGATCAGCAACTTATGAATTCATATTTGGTTGTTTACAAACTGTCAGAAAATGTATTGAGTGAAATGACTACAAAATTGGCACAGCAACAGCATTTTTTCTTCTACATTACCAACGCACTTTTGATACATAAATGAAGAACCCAACAGTATGTGTCTTAAATTTGAATAAGATTTCAGCTTCATCAAGAGTTCGCATTTGATGTGTTTGCGATACAATTGGTATGTGTTTGCTGTTACTGTTTCATCTTTATCTGCAATTGATGCTTTTATTAAGTTCACTGAGAAGCCACACATGTTTGCTGTATGATTGAATCATAAATATTCTATCCATGTATGCATTCTGGAATCATTGTTGAAGTTAAATTTTCTTTTTAAAAGATGTTAAGATATAAAAATGTGATATTGATTTCATGTTTGTTTAACCACCCTTCGACGTTTTTGCTCTAGTTCAATTTTTTCACAGAGTTTACATCTTTGCTATTGAATTCCTTTAGTGCAATAATAAATGTGTTATCTATATAAATATCATTTCGCCAGAATTAAATTGTATTGTGAAAGAATTAAATGGTTTCACATTTATTTGCTTGCATGTCCTAATAAAGGAGAAAATCCTAAATAAGTGTTAGTGTCTGACAAATGCAACAATAGTGGAGAAGTTTTTCATACATTCATATCTTTCTGAGGGAAAAATATATATAGAGATATAGAAAAAATTAATTTAGCAAACAAATAAACTAATTAATCTAATTGCTAATTACAGAAAAACTCTAATTACAATTTCAGTCAAAAAACTGTACCGATCTTTCATATAACTAGTCAATGTTGAACGTCTGTTGCACATTAATATAAAATATTCTATAAGTGTTGTAAAAATAATATTTGAGTATGCGTGAGTGTTTAGTAATTTAGAATTAATGCCAGGGAATATATAAGTGACAATGAATGTTAAATCATTTATTTAATTTTCAATTAACCAAAGCTGGATGTATTAACATACATGGACGTGAATAATGAAATGCATTTTTTAACGTGAAATTTAATTTACCTTATAATTGGAATTAATAACACTGAAATGCATACATGAAGACGAAAATTAATTAAATGAATGGAAACGTTAATTAATTGAGCATTATTGGAATTCATACATTAATGAATGCACACGGGTGAAATGAGTTTGTCAAATATACATGTACATTGATGGTAACTAAATGTTTTAAAAAAATCAAATAATATTAAAAAAATGAAAAGTAATGTATTATTAAAATAATTGAATTATAGTAAGGTTAAAATTGTCTAAAAATGATTATCACTTGAAGTGATATTTAATTCAAATTAAGTAAAATTGGGTGTTAATTAGCATATATGGACGTGAATTATGAAATGCATTCTTGAATGAGAAATTCTATTTAACTTATAATTAAAATTAATAATATTGAAATACATAAATGAATATGAATGTTAATTAATTGAGAATTAATAATAGAAAATTCATACATTAATGAAAGCACATAGATGGGATGATTCTATTGAATGTACACATACATTGATGGTAATTAAATAGTTAAATAAATTAAATACATATTGAAAAATGAAAAGTAAGGTATTATTGAAATAATTGAATTATAGTAGAGTTAGAATCGTCCGAAAAATGATTCTCACTGGATGTGATATTTAATATATTATAGATTAGCACAATCTATGATACACTAAATTTCCTAAAGCACAATCATGCCAACACTCTCTTAAGTTGCTGCAAAGGTACCTTGCTTTCCCAAATTATCAAGGGATTTGGATAACTTACCACTTGAAATTGTCTTTGTTAGGTAATTTGATACCAAATAAACTCTGCTAGGTCAAATTAATTCAATAAGTCTCGAGCCCGTTATTGAAAATTGTTTAACGATTGACCCGAGGTAACGATTGATGCCCCGTGGAACCAAGACAGCCCAAGAATCTCACAAGTGGTAATTAGAGATGACTAGGCTCGGCCCATCTAATATTTATTTGGGCCACTTGTCTGACCTATTCACGCCACTATAAAAGTGGACTTTTGTCCACATTGAATACACAAGATACATATAAGGCTGCTGCTTCCCTTTTGCTCTCCATGCACAATCCTTTTTGGTTCCTCTTTGTGCCTTTTGGTTGAACTTTTTGGCAACCATTGTTGACATGTGTCGTAGGCTGCCTTACCTTTGGTAGCCCCATTTTTGCCATTGTTTGCACACTTTTTCGTCCTCCTTGTGGCTGCCATATCTACCCATTTTCTTCATGCATTTTGTGGGTTGATCTTGGTGTTTCTAGTAGGATTCGTGTGTCCAATTGAGTTGTGGTTTTACCTTGTTGCCTTGGGTTGGTTGATTTGAGTCCCGTTAATCCATCTTTGATTCCGAACGTGGATTTTAATTGGAAAGTGTTGTTCTTTCATTTTCATTTGATTAATTCGATTTCTAGTTTTAGTTATTGATAATTAACTCTGTGTTTTGATTATCTCTACTTGTTAGGAATCTTATTTCAATAAAGTAATATCAGAGAGATGGATCGTTGTGACTCGACTGAAGATCTGTTCTTTGGGTTTCTATGTGTGAAATCGAATTTGTGAAATTGCTGTGATTTGGAACGTATGTTGTCTTTTGTCCTTTCCCTACTAATTTTACAATAAGGACTTGTATACTTAATTAAAAATTCGCAACTCTCATCTATACGAACAACAAATAGGCTCGCTCTGGTAAATTGGCTGGAAACCTTTAATTTTTTGCAACAAGAAGTCATCATGTAAGGTGACCAATAGGATCGCAACCTTGCTTGATGCTAGAATTTTAGGACTACTTGCCTAATTTTTGATATTATCGTTCTTTGTGGCTTTATTGAATGGTGTGTAATTCCATAATGCTCCCGAGATATTTGTACTTTGAATTGCTACCTTTGACCTTACATGCTCGACAATTTCCTTGACACTAAGATCGCGAGTCTCACGAATTTCTGAAAATTTAAGACCAGGGTATATTTGCAACCACTAAGATTTCCTTTGTGTGATTGTCTCTATGAAGGTTATTTTATGTGCTACGTATCTTATGTGTTAAGATGTCTGCGCATCATTTTGACTTGCGTGTCTTTAACGGTAAATGTGATTTTTTTTTTAATTGGAAACAAAAGATAAAATGGATTTTAGTACAACAAAAAATTTCAAAAGTCGTTGATAATACTTTTTTTGCAACTGCAATTGAGGATTAGAAAAAGAAGTTCAACGAACTTGCTTTATACCTTCACTGTCTTGCACAAACCTGATTCTGTTTTACGAAAAGTTGGCAAACGTGATTCTGCTAAAAAACTTTGCAAAAAGCTTAAAGAGCTTTATTTGACTCAATCCATGCTCAACAAACTTTTTTCACTTGAAAGTTTTTTTAGTTTCAGAATTGATCGCTTAAAAATTTAGATGATAATCTTGACTTTTTCAATAAATTGGTTCAAGATATTACAAATTGTGGGAATAGGTTTTTGACAAATAAAAAGCATTTATTCTTTTAAATTCTATTCTTGATAACTATAAGGAAATCAATAATGTAATCAAATATGGGAAGGAGACCCTTACATCCGATATAGTCATCGATTCCTCAAAGAGTAAGGAGAGTGAGATGAAAGTTAAAAGAAACAAGAGAAAAGTAGGAGAGATTCACAAAATGTGGAATAAATCTCAATTTAAGGGTAGCAAGGGGCAACAAAATGGTGCCAAGAAAAAGTGGAGATGTGGATCTAAGTAACAGGGGAAGGCAAAGCGAATGAAATGTTTCAATAAGACATTTCATTAATAAGTGTCATAAAGAAAAGAAAAGTTGAGAAATCAAAGGGTTGGAGAACCCAATAAGGCAAACATTGTTGTCTTGAGAGATGAACCTGAAGAGGTTTACGTGCTATTAGATACTAAACCAGCTGAAATTAACCTGTCTATAAACTCCCATATGCAGGAGTGGAGTCTTGACTCCAGTGCTTCTTTTATGTTACATCTAATAAATTGTGGTTGATCATTTACACAAGTCTGATCATGACATGTAATTGCATGTGTGGAGTCACATATACGATCACTGGTGTTTGTAGTGTGACTGTAAGATTTGATGATGGTTTTGTGCACACACTATGAGAAGTTAGGTACATTCCACACATGGGTAGAAATCTAATTTCTATAGGAAAGTTGGAGCGCACGAGTTTCATTGGTGCACTTGGTGATGGGGTGTTAAAAGTGTTTAAGGAAGTACCTAGAGCTTTAAAGCTGCAGGAACAATGTCATATACGTGTGCTAAGGTGATGTATGATTTAAATTTCACTGTTACTGATACTGATCACATATAGAGGAGACACAATAGGTTAGCTCGTGTTAGTGTTAAGGGACTTAAGTACCTTAATGACAAGGGTGTGTTTGGTAAAGATCAGGTGATATACCATTTTGCGATCGTTATGTGCTTGATCAGACATTGTATGTCATTTGCATTTAACACACAAGACATATAGAGTGTTAGAATACATTCATACTGATTTTGTGGGGTCCGGGAAGCAATCCCACTTTTGGTGGTAACAAATATTTTCTATCAATTATTAATAATTTATCTAGACATGTTAGGCTTATTTGCTAAAAGATAAATCTGAAACTTTTATGAATTTTTAAAATTGGAAAGTTAAGGTGAAAAACAGATAGATAAAAAGGTAAAATATTTGTGTACTGATAATGATCTCAAATTTTGCAATGCTCAATTCAATAATTTGTGTAATGAATTAGTATTGCTACATAGGACTGCCTTACACTGCCCAACAAAATGAGGTTACTGAAAGGATGAATCGTACTTTGCTTGATAAAGTTAGATGTATGATTTTAAGTTTTGGTGTGCCTAAGTCTTTTTGGGGTGAAACTGTTATGGTTGTATGTTATTTGACTCCATCTACGTCTTTAAATGGTGATACTCCGTATAAGATATGGTACAGTAAATGTGTTGATTATTCTATACTTAGGACTTTTGGTTGTGCTGTATTCTCTTATCAAAGTGAAGGAAAATTAGAACCTAGATTTAAGAAATATGTCTTCTTATGCTACCTCGAGGGAGTTAAGGGATATAGTTTATGGAATAGGAGCCAGAAGGGTGTGACAATAATCACAAGTCGTGATGTTACATTTAATGAGATGCCTTTCATAGAGAGTGAAGAAGAACAAGAAACTGTTGGAGAAGAGCTCTCAGTTAAGGTAGAGTGAATGAGTGTCTACATCTCCAATACTTCGAGCGAGGTGGAGAGTAATACATAAAATCAGCAAGACATAAAAATAAAAGGTGATGAGGAAATTGTTGAAAACAATCCTATCGATCAAGACCCTTTAGTTGACTACCAGCTAGCTAGAGATAGAGAGGAGACCAAGTAGGGAACCACAAAGATTTTCTAATTACATCATAGCCTACACCATTTATCAAGAACTAGTTGATAAGGAGCCAAACACTTATGAGAAGGATATGAGGAGTGAAAAAAAAGAGGAATGACAAAGTGCCATAAGAGAAGAGATGAATTTTCTTATGAAGAATCAAATTTGGAATTTAGTTCCTAGACCTAAGGATAAATCCATAGTGTAATGCAAGTGGGTCTATAAGGTAAAAAAGGAAACTACTAAGAGTAAGTCTGTGAGATATAAGGCTTGATTAGTAGCCAAGGGTTACACACCAAAAGTTGGAGTAGATTATAATTAGATCTTTTCACCTGTTATTAAGTACGCCAATATTATGGTCATGCTTGTTTTTGTTACTTACTATGACTGAAAACTTGAATAACTTAATGTTAAAACTGCATTTTTGCATGGTAATTTTGATGAAAATATTTTTATGAATCAGCCTAAAAATTTTGAAAGCAAGTCTAAACCTGATCATGTATGTTTTTAAAGAAATTTCTTTATTTGCTAAAATAGTCTACGTGTCAATGGTATAAAAAATTGACTTTATGTGTTATCTATTACGTTCAAGATAAGTGAATTTAATCATTGCTTGTATTACCTGTACCACATTACCAATAAAGAATTTGTGTATTTCTTACTTTATGTGGACGACATCTTATTAATCAGAATGTGGTAAATAAGATTAAGATAGAGTTAGGGAAAGAATTTGATATGAAAGACTTAGGACATGCTAGGAGCATCCTTGGTATACAGATTAACTAGGATAGGTCTAATTCTTGCTTGTATGTGCATCAAACTCCTTACATACTTAAAGTTTTGAAGAAATTTGGCATGCTTGATTGCAAACCTACTTCTGTGTCTCTTGAAAACTATTTTATTCTGTCAAAAGAACAATCACTTGCTAATGATGAAGAAAACGATGATATGAGTAATATTCCTTATTCTCATTGGCATCTACATTAGACCCGATTTGGCTTTCACTATGAGTGTGTTAAGTAGATACATGTTTAATCATGATCCTAAACATTGGGAAGCTTTAAATGGTTGCTTAGGTATTTGACACACACTTTTGATGTGGGGTTAATTTATAAATCTGCAATGCGAGGATAAAACTTAAAGGTTTCACATATGCTGTCTCTTATGTGTTTACTTTATATGGCTCTTGTGTGAGTTGGAAGTCTTAACTTCAACATAGCTTTATCTACCACTGAATTTGAGTATATTGCATCTACAAAAGCTATTAAAGAAGCTTTGTGGTTTAGAGGCTTGCTTAATGAAATTGGTGTTTTAAGTGTAACGTGATTGCATATTCAGATAGTTAATGTGCTATTTTCCTATAAAAAATTATGTGTTTCATGAATGCACTAAGCATATAAATGTTGGGGATCATTTTATTAGAGATGTAGTATCTAAAAACTTGATAAAACTTGAGAAAATGCATTCAAACTATAACACTGCAAATATAGGCGCTAATGTACTCCCCCTGGTAAAGTTTATAAGCTGTCTTACACTTCTAAACATTGGTAAAGGTATATGACGTTTCAATTTTGTTTGAAATCACATTGTGCGACTACTAAACTTATTTTTTTTTCATTTTGCATGTATATTTGGTATCAAGGTGGAGGTTTGTTAAGTATTTATACCAAATATAACCGAGGCGATGATAAAAAATCAGGTCAGATTAATTCAATAGGCCTCGAGCCCATTATTGAATATTGTTTATCGATTGACCTGAGGTAACAATTGGCGGTCCATAGAACCAAGATGGACTAAGAATCTCAAAAGTGGTAATTGGGGGCGATTAGGGTTCGACCCATTTAATATTTACTTGGGCAACTTGTTTGACCTATTCGTGCCACTATAAAAGTGGACTTTTGTCCACATTTTTAATACACAAAATAGATACACGGTCGTTGCTTCCCTTTCACCCTCTGTATGCGATCCTTTGTGGTTCCTCATTGTGTCTTTCACTTGAGCTTTCCAACAACCATAGCTGTGTGTATTGCCGGCTGCCTTACCTTCGATTGCCCCTGTTTACCCACTGTTTTCAGACTCTTAGTGACCGTCGTCATGACTATTTTCTTCGTGCATTCTGTGGGCTGATCTTGGTGATTCTAGTGGGATATTTGGGTCCAATTAATTAGTTGTGTTACCTTGTTGCCTTGGATTGGTTGATCTGAGCCCCGTTAATCCATCTTTAATTCTGAATATGGATTTGAATAGGGAACTGTTATTCTTGCATTTCCATTTAATTAATTTGATTTCCAGTTTTGGCTATTGATAATTAACTTTTTGTTTTGAATATGTACACTTGTCAGGAATTATATTTCAACAGTCTTGGTGAAAATATTAGCTAACCAATCTTCAGATTTTACAAATGGAAATTCGATATTCTGAGCTTCCAACTTTTCTTTAATGAAGTGCCGTCTATTTCCAAGTGCTTGGTGCAATCATGTTGTTAGGGTTATGAGCTATTGCTATCATAGCTTTATTGTCACAATATAACAGCATAGCAATTGTAGGTTTAAAACCTAAGTCTCTGAGTACAATCTTCATCCCTATGCTCAGTTTTAGGACTTGATCTACATATGACCTTCTGCTTTTTACTCCTCTAGGTAATAAGATTGTCACCAACAATTAAAGGTGAAATAACCTACAGCAGAACATAGTTGAGGATGATGATGAAGATTCTGATAATGAGGATGATATGGAAAATCCTTTTCACAACCACAGTCCAGCATTGCATCATTCATTCGGAAATTTTGAGCAAAACTTTGATACAAAGGTAGAATTTCAGAATTTGAAAAAAAGCATAGTCGATGATTTATTGACTATGATAGGATCCATGAAGGATAACGAACTTACAAAGATTCAGCTCAACTTGAAGAGGAACCAATGATGAGAACACGAGTAAAGAAGATTAAGGAAGTCATTAGATTACTTGTTCAAGTTACATGGGTCGAGACTTCAGATACAACGAGCAAAACATCAAATTTCATATTGGGCATGGAAGAAGAACCCCAATTGTTGAACTTGATTCAAGTAGTAAATGAAAATGAAGACCTGTCGAATAACTATGTTGTCGCATAGTATAAAACGGGATGCTGTTGCATGTACCATTCTTGAAACAAATAAATGGAATTTTGGTTGTTCTATACGGTCATGGGAGTTATAACTATGCGGTCGCATAACTGATTTTGTGGACGCGTTTTTTTTTTTTTTTTCAGATTTTTCCTAGAAGTCTATTTTTGGTAAAACTCTTATTATGGTATCTTTTTGATATAATTCCGTTTTAATTAGATTTTTATGGGTTCCCTATAAATAGAATTAATCATTTTCATTGTAAAAGGGGAAGACATTTTTATTGAGAGAATTAAAAAAGCGAGATTTGCTTTCTTCTTGTTCTTCATTAAATTTAATTTCGAACTTATCAAAAATTTCATATTTGTGGTTTTTAACAAATTCATAGCAAGGTTCATAGTTTTTGTAATTAAGGGTTTCGACAGATTTCTATTTGACAACAGCTTAAAACTGTTCTAAAACATATCAGATTTTGTATCAACAAAGAAATATTTTGCTCACAGCACAAGAGAAAAACTAGCTAGAAGAATCAAAGGGATAAAAACTAAAAGATAGTTCACCTTATTTAGCAATCGATACCCTAACAAAAAAGTATATATATTTCATTGTGTTATAAAACCATAAAAAAATATAAGAATAACAAGAGAATGATCGAGAGAGAAAAGCAGAGAGAGTCAAAATTTAAGTGTATGTCTATAAAGTAGTACTTGAATTTGATAAATTTAGATAACTAGAGTAGTCGTAAATTCTTTAAAAATACAAATATGAAAAAAAAAAATTCTAAAAAATTCACGATCTTTCGGCCAATTCAAATTCACTATTGCTCATGTAGAGATTTCTCAATATTGATGCGAACAATTACTGAAAATTTGAATGGATATTCAATGAAGAATCAATTTTTTTTTCATTCCATTGAGTTCATATATAATGCTTGTTCTCTATATTATAAATTTGATTTTCCTAACAAGATTTTTAATGAAACGAACTTTTTTAGCATACTCAAACGAATAACATACTTTTTTTTTTCTTCATTAGATTTTTTTCTCATAGGCTTTTCCTAGTAAGATTTTAACGATACATATTTTTTATGTAATAAATGTCCGTAAATTATAATACATATACCCTATAAATAACTCTTATATGTTATACATTATGTACGACTACCAAAGAGAGCAATACCAAAATCTGTTTTTCAATAGACCATCATGTTGGCTAAAATTATATAAAAAAAAAAAAGACAAATATCTTTTATCGCTTGAAGGCTATAACAAGACAATATGAACTACTTCACCAAATTGTGATATTGAAGACATCGGCCACAAGACATGGATGGCTCGATATAAGAATTTTCATTAATTGAAATTAGAAGGATTGATGGTATTCTTTTTTCTTCGCTCAAGTTTTGTCCTATTGAATTTTCTTAACAATGTTTTAATGAGACAAAATTGTTTAATCCATTTTTTTTATAATTAATTGTACTATTTTTTCTTTCGTTTGGTATTTTTTCTTGATAAATTTTAGCCAAACTAGATATTTAACAAGCATTTATTATGCAAATAATTATCAAATGAGGAATGTTATAAAACAATAAGATAATTATCGATGAATATTTAGTCGTATAGATACTTAGATAAATATTACTTACTATGAGTATTTAGTCGTATAGATACTTGGATAAATATTACTTACTCTAGAGAATTGTATTATATTCTGATTGTAACTCTCATTGTAGCTCTATATATGGGGTCATTGTTACAGTAAATTATACAACTAAGTTTTGACTCTTTCTGTTTTCTCTTTTATTCTCTCTTCTTATTCTTGTCATTTTTCTATAATTTTATGGAGCCCCTATTTACATTTTGGGGTTTTATCAATAATTTGCTTGTGTGGGTGGGGATTCGGTATTTTTTTGAATCCTTATGTAAGGAATTAGAGATTGTATGTACAGATAAATACACATTTACAAGGATTATTCTAAGTAAGTATCCTAGAATTAAGGCTGTCAGTTAGAGTATAAACATGGAATACAAAAGCTGTTACATCCTTGAGTTGAGGCTAAGAATCTACAATCACTTTTGTTACTTGATTTGAGGAATTTTCTTGATTTGAGGATGCTTCCGTTATATACCTCCGCAAGATGGAGCTACCATCGGCTAAGCTAATCTTGTCTCTTAGAATTTCTGTCCTTTGGCGTGAGAGAACTTTTGTTAGAAGCTCAGCTAGCTGGTCCTATGTGTTAACATGATGAACGCTGACAATTCCACGTTGTACCATATCTCGAACAAAATTATCAATCTGAATATGTTTTCATTCGAGAGTGTTGCACAGGATTAAAACTTAGATGTGTCGCACCCAAATTATCACATAGCAGCTTGGGTTGTCCAGATAATGGCAGGCCGAGTTCCTTGAATAATGAGAGGAGCCATGATGTCTCTGAGGCTACATTTGCAAGGGCTCTATTTTCTGCTTCGGTGGATGAACGTGCTACTGCCCTTTGTTTCTTCGAACTCCAAGAGATAGGATTTACACCTAAAAAGCTAATATATGCTGATGTGGAGGTCTGATCATCACAGTTGTTCGCCCAATCCGCATCAGAGTATGTAACGAGTTCAAATCTGGATTTTTTTTCTTTTGTGAGTTCCATGAAAGATAGTTTGCTTTAAATAACAAAGAAGTCGCTTTGCAGCTGTCCAATGTGTCATTGTAGGCTTGTGCTTAAACTGTGAAAGTTTGTTGACTGAGAAAGAAATGTCCGGGTGGGTAAGTGACAAGTTTTGAAGGGCACCAATGACACTTCTAAAATCTGTACTATTGGTGGATGAGATGCCATCATCCAATTTGAGGGGTGTGCTGGTTGACAATGGTGTTGACATATCTTTAACACCAGTCATATTGGTTTTGGACAGTAGGTCTCGAATGTACTTGTGTTGAGATAAAAAAAAAAAATTCAAGATTTTGTTGAAATAACTTCCATTCCCTAGAAGTAATGGAGAAAATCGATTGCGAAGTTGTGCAACAATCTTAGACACAAAGCATGAGTTATTACCAGTGATAACCAAATCATCCACATATAGTAAATAATACCATATAATAGAGTTCTGACTATATATAAAAAGAGATAAGTTGGCCTTTGAATTTTGAAACCCAAGGTTCATAATGGCCAATTTAAAAGCTGAATACTAAGCTCTCGGGGCCTGTTTAAAGCCATAAATAGCCTTACGTAACCTGCACGCATGATTTAGCTTGGTGACATCTTTGAATCTCAACAATTGTATCATATACACCGTCTCAGTCAATTTACCATGCAAAAATGCGTTGTTGACATCTAACTGTCTTAAGAACCACCCCTGCATTACAGCCACTGTCAAGACAGCTCTAATAGTAGCCGATTTCACAACTGGGCTGAAAGTTTATTTGTAATCTTCCCCTTCTCGTTGATCAACTAACCCATCTGATTTTATTTTTACACGAAATACCCATTTGCACCCAACATTATTGCAATTTTTAGGTGGGGAAACAAATTCCCATGTACCATGACGCATGAGTGCGGAAAGTCTATCTAACATAGCTTGTCTTCAGTGAGGTTCAGGAAGTGCTTGGCCCACACAGGTTGGTTCAATGGTTGGTGGGAATGGGCGTTTGGTCACAAAATTGAATTGTTTGAGTTTATGAATGTTATTCATGGACCGAGTTATTATTGTGTGGGTTCGGAGAGAATGAGGCACAGGTGGGTCAATTTGGTGTTCATCTCTAGCAATCGTGTTTTCTGAGGCGTGAGTGGTGTGTGAATTTGAGTGAAAGGGCAAGGGTTCATGTGATTGAGAGAAATTAGGGCATGAATTTAGGGATTGCATATCTCGAAAATTAGAAAAAGAGAAATCAGAGCAATTACCTAGGGATGATGCGAAAATGGTGTTACCTCTCGTTGTTGCTAGTAGTCGTTCCAACAGAGTGATGAGTTGCATAATTGTCGCAGATGGGAAAGATGTAGCTGGTGCCTGTGTTTCGATCGAATGAATATGATGGTGGGTTTGACTTTCGTCAAACAGAACATGCCTAGATAGATAAAATTTTTGGGCCTTTGGGTTAAGGCATTTATATGCATTCTGGGTTGAAGAATAGCCCACAAACATGCAAGGAGTTGCCTTGGGCTGCAACTTCTTTGTGTTATAGGGCTTGGTGAAGGGGAAACATAAGCACCCAAATTTTCTAAGTTTGAGGTAGTTTGGTGGCTGATGAAATAATGCTTCAAAGGGTGATTTGTTATGTAGGAGTGGTGTTGGCTGTCTATTTATGAGGTAGGCTGACGTTGAAAAAGCATAAGGCCAATATGAGAGAAATAGAGATGTATCATGTAAAATGGTATGACCCGTTTCAACCAAATGACAATAAAGACGCTCGAATACACCATTTTGTTGTGGTGTGTGAGGAGCAGTGGTGTAATGACTTATTCCATGTATAGAAAAATATTTTTTTAAAGCCACAAATTCACCACCATTGTTCGAGTGGATACTTTTGATTTTCGATTGAAATCGATTTTCAACAAGATGTTTAAATTGAGGAAATATCGTGCTAACCCTAGATTTTGTTTCCATTGGATAAAACCAGATTTATTTTGTAAAATGATCAATCAAAATCAAATAATATTGTGAGCCATCAACGCCAATTTTATTTGAGGGACATTGGTGTAAATTAAATCAAATGGTGCATGGTTTTGAAAGCTATTGATCCGAAATGGTTGTTTGTGAGCTTTATTGATTGAACAGGTGGTACAAAGATGATAACCATGTTCTTCTTTATTATTGGAAGTGAAAAAATCTTAACAAGATGATGAACTATTCATGAGACGGATGTCCAAGACGTTTGTGCCACCCATCTATTGAGGTCCGTTCATGCACATTTGCAGCCATTTTTGGAGAATCTTTTCACCAGTGATTCCGAAATAGTGTAAACACCATTTTCACATGCACCTTTGAGTAGAATTGCCCCCGTGATCTTGTCCTTAACAAGGAAAAACAAGGGATGAAATTCAACAAAAACATTATTTTGCGAGGTAAAGTGATGAATGGAAATGAGATTTTTGCGGATATTAAGAACACAAAGTGTGTCATTTAAATGAAAGGTGCGCATGGATGATTTGAGAACCAGTAAGCCAATGTGTGATACAAGCAAACTTGAACTGTCACCTATGACAAATTTATGAGTGCCATCGTATTCAAAGTGAACAGATAAATTGGCCAAGTCACTAGTGATGTTGTGTGAAGTGTCGGAGTCAATAAGCTATTTTTTGTCCTTTGGAGGTGAGGTTGCAACATAATTAGCAATGGGCTAAGCAATATGCAAATGTGGGCAATGTTTCGTAGTGTGGCTCAGTTCTTCACATATTTGGCACTTCGGAGTGTATTTGTGCTACCCATTGGACTTTTTTGTTATTATTTGGGCCTTCAGATCGACGATAAGAGCCTTGGTTAGAGTCTTGTCATGCAGAGCCCCCATTTCGACCAAACCTATTTTTTAAGTGCTCTTTGGAGTTTTGGTTGTCGGATGAAGACCCAGGTCGTCGATTGAAGTAGTTGGCCAACGCAACCAATTGCTGAGTGGTGGTTTCAAGGCGTCGGAGATAAGCATCATGACCAACAAGAAGATCATGAAGTTCCTCGAATGCCAGTGGCCTTTCCCGTGCACATAAAGGTGCGACGATTTCGCGAAAATCTCTTCCCAGTCCATTGAAGATGTACAGAGTTAAATCATCGTCTAAGATGGGATGATCTATGAAAGAGATTTCATCGGCAAGAGCCTTGACAGTGTGCAGGTATTCTTAAATCGTCTGATTCCCTTTCTTGATCATTTTGAGCTTCTCCGTCAATTGCATTGCTCGAGTGCGAGATTTTTTCGCATACATAGTGTGCAATTTTTGCAATGCTTGTTGAGATGTTTTTGCAGCAGAAATAAATGGGGTGATTGTGGTGGTAGTAGATGCCAAAATGGCACTTAGAATAAGTCTATCTTGTCTTATCTAGTAGGTTTTCTGTGGATTGGTGGTGGAGGGATCACTCGAAGGTGGGCAAGGATTGTCACCGGTGACATAATCAAGTAGATTATATCCAGTTAGGAGGGAAAGGTTGAGGGTGTGAGTTATTTATTTATTTGAGCAGAAATATTGAGTGCAATGAGGGGGGTATCTATTGAAATCGGATGGTGGGTGTTTTCAGAGGTTGGGATCGAATTCTCGTGAAAGGAAGGCTCTCCTGATACCATGATGAAGTGCAGAGATTACAAGAGTTTGTATGTACAGATAAATACACGTTTACAAGGACTATTCTAAATAAGTATCCTAGAATTAAGGCTGTCAGTTACTGAGTATAAACATGGAATACAAAAGTTGTTACATCCTGAGGCTAAGAATCTGCTATCACTTTGGTTGCTTGATTTGAGGAATTTTCTTGATTTGAGGATGCTTCCATTATACAACGTACGTAAAATTGCAAACATATCCCTTTCATGTTTAAAATTCAACCCAACATAAAATAAAATAAAATTACAAGAATAGTTGGTCCAAATATTGGATAAACTATCTTCCATAAATGGAGTACCCTTCATAAGGGCGAAGGGAAACAAAAAAGTGTAACCTATCAGGAAGCTACACGGCCATGTTCCGGTCTCCCCCTGAGATGGTCGGGCCATTCAAAAGTGCATACCAGACAAGGTCGACCTAGAGCTTTAATGGCAGCATAGCTAGCCTCAATTGGGGCATGTGTATAAATGGAATCATTGAGGCCTTGGAATGTATCAGTTGAACAAGTGTCGAGTAGAAACCGATGCCACAACTCATCTGTCCATTGTTTTCCTGCACTTGACCAAACATCATAAACACAAGCACAGCAAAGCCAGCAGTTAGAGACATAATTTTAACATTAGAAACTCAATATTGACAGTACATTTGGCAATTCTAGATCATGTATCTATTATCCAAATGCAATATGATTACGTACAAAATACAAATCAAGCTGCAAATCTTCCAATGTTCCATTTAAATGGTTTTACAAACATGTGGATAAAAAATGGTTTTACAAAAGTATTTATAAACACTTCTCAAATGGAATTATTTTACATGTACATCGGTTTACACTTTGGTGTACATAATGTCCAAGTGGCATTAATCAACATGAAGTTGCATGTAATTAACATCATAATATATCTTAGGTGAGTTACTAATAACTAAATTTCAAATAAACAAGATTAATTGTAACTTTGAAGCAAGATTACAGCACTACGAGTCAAAAACTTCAAAAACAACATCTTTCAACACGAAAAATAATCGCAAAAAAAAAAAAAAATCATAAACAAATGCAAGCAAAAGTCTGAAAATAGGGCAGCAAAATACTATGAGATTACAAATGCTGATGAACCTGCTAGAGAGGGGAGAGAGAGTGGAGTGAAGGAGGAGAATCGAACAGGTGATAGTAAGGGTCACGAGTGTTTTTTAAATTCAATTTTAGCTCTACTACGGTCGAGCCGCAACGATAGGGGAGGTCGAGGTGTTCGTGGTGGTTATCGCGGCGATCTCCGTGATTCCAATGAGATTGTGGTGCAGCCGCGAGAAATACAACAGAACTTTTCATGCCCTAGTTTGAGAGAGATTTTTTATTTTTTACCAATGAATTAGTTACAGAATTATACCAACGAAAGATTTTTGTTGCCAATTTCGTTGGTAATTTAATATTTATTTTTAAAAAATAATAAAATAGTGATCCGTTACTAATTTGTTGTTACTTCATCGATAATAGCAATGGAATTCGTCCGTTGCTAAAATCAGTCTCCATTGCCTCGTTTTCTAGTAGTGATGTGCATTAATCAATTAGAAGTTAACTTCGAATTTGTTTGTGTAGATAATTTCAAAATGCAAATTTATCAAGTGCAAAGTGTAAAAAAATAATGATTATATTATGGAATTTAGAATGACACAATCTCTAACAAGGAAAATTTCACTGATTTTAAATTCTAACTTGAATTGAACTCCTAAATAAAAAGAGAACACTTCACTTATTTTGAATAAGGACTATAAAACTCTTCTTAAATTTTAATTTAAGCACTCTCAAACAAGCAAAAAGCACTTAGAGATAAAGTCGATTTCACTTTTTTTCCATACAAAATTAGTATTTTGAAAATTGCCCTAGACATTAATCAGAAAGAGAAAAATGGAAAGATAAAGAATTGTATAGGGATTGAATCCAGAAATTATAAGAAATAAATAAATAGCAACAAAATTAGCGGGTGAATTAGTTGTTTTTGGTAGTTGAACCTACATCTTTCAGTTGTTATGTTAATGATTAGGTCTGAGCATTTTAACTAGAATCGAACCTCTTGAATTGAAATCAAAATGATTATGTCTGGGCATCTTAACTAAAAAATCTGAATTTGAGTACTAATTTGTCTAAAACAACTTTAAGAAATAAAGATTGGCTCCTACTTTTTCGCCTCTCGCCTCACATCAGATTGTTAAATTTCAGATGTTAATATATGCCTTTATCTGGGCTTTCAATTAATTAAAAAGTTCAAATTAGGTTATGGTGTAAGTTGATGAATCAAATTATTCATTTTTTGCAATTTGAGATTTTTACTTCCTTGCATTATTTACAAATTTAAGTAATTTTTTTAATTTTTTATAACGTGTAGCAATCAAACTTAATATATTTATAGCTTGGGATATGGTGCACCTTTTTTATTATCTTGCACTCGTGGTTATCTATTGAAATATAATTTTTTAATTTTATTCAAACAGAATGGTTCAATATGTGGTCTGCAATTTTTTAATGCTATATAGTTATGTATCGAATTAGTATTTTTTATGTCAATTCATTTTAAGAGTAGAAGATTTTCGAGTCCGTTTGAGACCCATTTTATTATAAGAATGTATTATGAAATAGTAGATTGATGGAAGAAGTTTGGTTAAAAATTAAGGAATTTTTTTAGATTTACAGTAATATTATTTTATTGAAAAATATGTGATTGAAAAGAAGATAGAAAAATTGTATTTTAAAAATAATGGAAATAAAACAAAGGCGTAAGCATTATCCATAATTAAATTATAGGCTCAAGCATGCCTGACATATCATTCAAATAAAATTTAATAAGAAAAATATTATTCTCAAACTATAACTCAATTTTTTATGATTTATTTTTCTCCCATTTTCATGGTTTTTAGTTTCCACTATTTTTCTTTTTGAAGATTTCATAGCTGAATTTCTCACTTACACAACTATTGTCGAATAGTAGTGTAGTAGGTATATATATTGAAAGGGAATATATGAAAACATTTATTAAATGTACATAAAAATTGTTATGGGTATAATCGAATCCGAGCCCAAACCGATGGTTTGGGTTTGGATTTGGTTCCAATAATTACAAAGACTCTAATGGTTCCATTTACAAAATATTCGAAGTATAATGAATCAAAAAGTTCAAACTAGGTTGTGATGTAAATTGATGAGTCAAAGCATTCATTCTTTGCAATTCGATCATTTAACATTTTTTTTGCATTGTTTACAATTTTGAGTGATTTTTAAATTTTTTTTATAATATGTGGCAATTGAACTTAATATATTCATAACTTGGGTTGTGTACATTATTTTGTTATCTTGAGCTCATGGTTTTTTTATTTGAGATATTATTTTTCCCTTTTTATTTAAACAGGTTGAGTTTAATATGTTGTCTGCAATTTCTTAATATTGTGTAGTTATGTATAATTAGTATCTTTTATATTAGTTCGTTTTAAGAATAGAAAATTTTAAGTATTGTCCATAATTAAATTATAAGTTCTAGCATGCCTCACTTATGGATTGAATAAGATTTATTAAGAAAAAATTATTTCTTCTCAAATTGTAATTTAATTTTTAATTTTCTAATCCGCTCGTGGTTTTTAGTTTCCACTATTTTGATTTTTGAATATTTCTTAATTGGATTTTCTGATTTGCACAAATATTTTCGAGTAGTAGAGTATTAGGTATATGTATTGAAAGGGTCTATATTAAAATGTTTATTAAATATACATAAAAAAATGTTATTTCTAGAACCGAATTCGAACTGCCAACGGTTTTGATTCCAATAATTATAAAGATCCGAATGATTCTATTTACGAAATACTCAAAGAATATGTGGTTCCAGGTATTGAAATATTCGGACTAACCCACTTGATGTCCAAGCGTATTAACGATTTCGAGTTTCCAATTTTTACTCTATAACTCAACCATATCTCAAAATTAGTCCTATTATTTTGATCGTATTGAAAGGTTCCGCTTAGTTTGACAAAATTGCACAAAATCATATTTATTTAGATATTTTAATCCTTATGAAATGTGTAGAATAAAATGATGTGTTACCAACTTATAAGCTTGAAAAAAAACTCCAAATATGCAAATGAAAAGTTTTGAAAAAATTGCTGCAAAGGTCACCAACTTATTAAGTATGTTTAAAAACATTTCCTGCTAAAATATTTGGACTTCAACTTTTATGGGAAAACGATAGTAATGGATTGTTTTTAAAGATTAAAATGAGTAAATATATGTAATTTAATAAACATTAAAGGAAAGAAAGAAAATCGCATTCTAAGACCCTTGACCTAACCCAAGAATTACCACTTGATTCCAATTTGAATTTACTATCTACCACATCTTGCTTATTGAGAATTTGGTCACTGCATCCTTAGTATGCCCAGGGATGGCAATGGGTCAAATTGAGCCTCCTTGGCCCTATTGTCCACGAGCCGTGGGCTAAGCTGAGCTTGTCCCACAAGCCACCGATTTTTTTATTATTTTGTTAAAGATAAAATTTTCCTCCTTTATCAGGATTTGGGACAAACTACTTGAATTTCGAGTAAGATGAATTAAAAACTGTAAACGATCAATTTGTTATGTGTACAATTTTTTCATAAAAAAAAATAGTATTATAAAATAAATTTTTTTTATTAATATGATTAATTTAAATGTTAGTTACCTGACGATATGTAATTTCAGCATATTTATTTTGTGGTCGAAAATGAGCGTCTTGTCATCATTCACGCACATTAATGCTTTCAAAACATTTTCTTTCAATCGGATCCTGACCTAACACTCTTACCTGCTCTAAAAGCAGATTACGAAACTAAAGTGCTAATCAAAAGTGTTAGTAGATCTTTTACAATCGCAGACACCACTGGTCATCGTCGTTCGTACTTTTGTCAGAAGTCATTACTTCTTCTAAACATTTTTCTAATTGTTGCATTACTAGGCATATAATAATTAAAGTAAGGCAATGGATTTTGGACATACACTTATTCATATATCACCGTCTTTAATTAATTTAGCAATATGTAATTACGGGATTTCTTATTAAAGTAATACTGTTAATCATAATTGGGTAAAAAATTATATATTCTGCACACAATAATCATTTGTATGAAACTTGAAACAAATTCCAAGAATCTATGAATTTCACTGAATAATATAATCCTGTAAAGTGAAAATAGAGAAAAATGAATGAAAGAAATTGAAGCTACATCGTATGGACGAAAACTTTTGCATTCGTGGTTTTGACCAAATTGCCAACTACTATTCCTTTTTCTGCCACATATTAAAGTCTTCTCTCTTGATTTCATAACAGTAATTAAGAAGAAAATAAGTACCCTGAAACAAATCAGCACGATCAATCCAGTGGTGGCGAAAATTGAGTCTGGAGCGGAAGCTTAGTTGTGAATTAATTTTCGACCTTGATCTATAAATTGATAAGAAAGATTAAAAATCGATAAGCAGAAAACGATAATCTTTAAAGGAAAATCAAGAATTCTCTAACTTCGCTCTAATGTCACATGTAAGGAATTAAATTCTAATACTAAGATCTTTTAAATTCATGATTTTCACATATGAATTTAATTGATCATAAAACATACATTGATTCGTAGCAATAACTAAAAGATTTAACTCTACAAAAGAGAAACTAATAGAACCAAGAAACTGTTCTCTCCATTTGCCTATCTGTATTTGAATGTAAGTATTTGATGAATTTCATTCACGCTTACAAACAGAGAAGGACAATTTCTCATGACCTTCAAAAAATACCCACTTTCCATTAAAGTGTGCAGTTATGAAATTGACACTTCTCAAATGACCATTAGATTTTAGCAAATAATCCACTTTAATTGATTCATTAATAATATTAAGTGGGCCATATTAATTGGTCTCACATCCTTAAATCATCTTCAATAAACTCTTTAAATATGATATATTTTCTATCATAAAAAGTCAATTTTTAAAATCATATTCCAATAAACTCTTTAAATTAATATTTTAATTCAGAGAGACAGAGAAGGAGTTTGCCAAATTCACTTTCTATAATTAAATGCATTTAAAGTGTTTTAATTTTCAATGTAAGAAAACAATAAAATATTCTAAAGAAAAGTTAGTTAAAATAAACGATAAAAAAATAATAAATATTTTTTAAGAGTAGTAAAATTAAGTGTTAAATATAAGAACTTGTTGAAACACTTCAAAATTTTAACTCTCTAAATTTATAGAGAATCTCCGAATGATAGAATATACTATTTAAAAATGTAGAGTCTTTTAGAGATATTCTTATATTCAATGTTTAATTAGAGTCTTATTAACCCTAATTAGTCTAGTAATGGGTAAACTGCACATTGCAAAGCCCATACCCGATGGATGCTTCTAGAGTTCAATAACTGGATCACTTTAATTGGCCCTACTTAATTAGATAGCCTATATAACAAATTTTAATTAAACATATAATCCCATTAAAAGGAAATAATATCCCAATAATGTTTTGTATTGATGTCCAGCACGATATGGGTGTGGTAAGGCACACCTTTAGCTTATTAAAAATAAGTTTACCTTTTAATAATTATTTATCCTCACTATAAACTACAAAGTGCTTATAGATTGAATTTCAAACTTAGGGTAAGCATATCCCATCAATGTATTTGTGCAAAATGAAAAGGCTTAGTACATAAATGAGTTGATAAGCATGGCTTATTTCAGAGACAAACTCCTAAACTAGAATAGGTAGAAACCAGTTCAGCGCTTGCAACTTTGTCATCGAAGCATATAGGCTTACACTTATTTACCATATCAAGAAAGTGGACCTAAAAGGCTAAAACCATGAACAATACTATGCCTAATCATCTACTTAGAAAATTTCTGATATTTGCTTCCCAATGCAATTGAGCATTTTTACGTGTGTTACTTGGCACACTTACCTATAACTCAAAACATACTATGTTGAGCATCTTAGTGATTATGTTATAAAGACCTTTATGCCATATTCCCAATCGTCCCCTTGGAGGAACCCCCTTCCTTAAACGACCTGTTCAACGCTCCTGAGTGACCTTTTTAAGTCCAATTCCATAAACCTTGACGGTCTATAGGTCGAAAAAGTGAACTCCTTCATTTAGCAATTGAGTTCTTTCATTCCTACTAAGCATTTATGCTAACAATTAACCACCTCCAGCTTGAATAGCTAACAACTAAGCATTTATGCCTAACAAAATTAGCTTTTTGCACTTCGAGAAGCAACTTGTAAACAACCAAGAAGTTCGCTTTGTCTTCGGGGAAGCACTACGGCCTCGGCAGCTTGGCTGAAACAACCACTCAGATGTGAAATCTCGGCGAACACCGTTAAACCAATGTCAAAATTTTATTTTTTAGCAATAGAAAAACACTATATCTAGAGAGAGAAAACATCAAAGAATAAAAATAGATTTGTGGTAGTGGTGGTGTGGCCGTGGTTGATGGTAGGGATGGCAAAATACTCCATCTTTGCCTTGCATTGCNGCCAATCGTACCCTTGGAGGAACCCCCTTCCTTAAACGACATGTTCCACTCTCCTGAGTGACCTTTTTAATTCCAATTCCATAAACCTTGACGGTCTATAGGTCGAAAAAGTGAACTCCTTCATTTAGCAATTGAGTTCTTTCATTCCTACTAAGCATTTATGCTAACAATTAACCACCTCCAGCTTGAATAGCTAACAACTAAGCATTTATGCCTAACAAAATTAGCTTTTTGCACTTCGAGAAGCAACTTGTAAACAACCAAGAAGTTCGCTTTGTCTTCGGGGAAGCACTACGGCCTCGGCAGCTTGGCTGAAACAACCACTCAGATGTGAAATCTCGGCGAACACCGTTAAACCAATGTCAAAATTTTATTTTTTAGCAATAGAAAAACACTATATCTAGAGAGAGAAAACATCAAAGAATAAAAATAGATTTGTGGTAGTGGTGGTGTGGCCGTGGTTGATGGTAGGGATGGCAAAATACTCCATCTTTGCCTTGCATTGCCCCGACTCGGATAGTAAACATGACGGGGATGGGGAACATATCCTCGTTCGAATTCCTCGAACCCATCCCATATTTTTTTAATTTAATTATATTTTATTTATTTATATATCTTTCAATTTAAATTATATTTAGAAAATAATTAATTAATTAAACACGAATGTAAATGAGGACTTTTAAATCCTCGTCTCCTCCGGCCAGTCGAAAATTCCCAACGGGGCGGGGATAGTAATGACCGCCCCAACCCCGTTGCATTCCAGTTCGACGGCTGCGAGTGGAGGCCGGCGTTTTCCTTTCGAGAAAAAAATTGCCGGAGTTTTATAATCAGATTTAATTAGAAAACATGGTAATGTTGGGTGTAATTTTCCCTATACGGTAGTAAAGCTTTTTAAGTGGATTGGGCCTAGACTACAGTCAATTGATAAGTTGAAAAAAGGACCACTTACAAAAATATGCTTAAAATTTGGAAGCTTTTGAAAAATTATATAAAAA
>CAIGRB010057564.1:29838-44888 GCA_903798255.1 Fraxinus quadrangulata
TAGCTAAAAAGGAGCCGTTTGTGATCCTATTTAAGGATAAAATCAATTATGAGAACAATAATTTACACAAACCGAAGTTACGCATGAGATACTAATTTCCTCACATACCGAAAAGTATTTTTAAATATATAAAAATAAAAGTACAACTCAATATAAGTATCAATCTTGTAGAAGTGATTTTTATTAAGAATGTGTGGTTAATTAAAAGTAAGACAAATTTTTAAATTTAAATACAACATTATTTTATTGATATTGAAATAATGTGTAGTTGAAAATGAATTTAGAAAAATATATTTAAAAAAATGAAGTTCAAATATAAGTTATCATGCAATGTTAAATCTCTATGCATATGGGGATAAGGATGTTAATGGGACGGGGCACTATTCCCGTTTCTTGTTTCATTGGGTATTTTTGTTATTTTGTCTTACTCTCATATTCGATTAAAGCGGAATGAGACGGTGCAAGTTCCCTGACTCATTTATAGCCTTTTATTTTTTTTATTATATAAATTTTTTATTTTTTAATATTTTTAGTTAATGAATATTATTTTTTTTTCATTTTTTAAGAACAAATCAAATTCTTTTTAAAAATTATGACAAATCTTTTCTTTTCATTTAATAAAAATACTTAAATTTGAAATTAATTTTAAATAGAGACGAATTACGGGGTGAAATCACGTTTCCTGCTTCGAGTCAACGATTTCAATCCCGTCCCGATCCCATTTATTCGATTAAGCGGGTAATCTCCGCCCTTATTCGAAATGGGGCCCATAGTAGCAAGTTGAATAATTTTTTTTTTTTTTTTGCCTCTTTATGTTTTGATGAGAGAAGACGTGAGAGTGAGTGAATGAATGAATGATAATTAGCTTATAGCCTAATTAAGGGTATGTGATGGTTAGCGTGTTGGTGCTGTCTGTTTCCATTAGTGGACTCTCACTCACTGGGGTGAAAATGAGGAGAGAGAGAGGATGCTTTTCGATTTGGTTAATGTCGAAGAAGAAAGAGTATCTTTTATACAGCCAATGGAGATAGAGTTAATGTTTCACCTATACATACCTATACATACAAAACAAGAAGCCAACTTGTATATCACCCCACCCCACACCTACGCCTATCACCACCCTACCCTACCCTACCCACACAGAGAGATTTGAATAACTGGCCTCGTCTATGCTGTATTGGGCAGAAAGGGAGGATCCACGAGATCTAGTTGAATAGTTGAAATTTGGGAACATTTTTTCTCCTTTTCTGTTGCAGAAACAAGCATTATTATGTATATTTTACTGCTTGCTGCTACTACAAAACTCAAACAATAAGCATTTTGCAGCCCCCAAAAATCTTTTCTACTGATAGGACAGTGCTCATCAGAATTCAGATTTTTTTTACGTTCTCTCTCCCCTTAATTTCTCTATATTGAACAATTTCCTACAGTGCCAGAACTGTTCAAATTTCAATGAAAGAAACAGAAATGTGGAATCTGAACTATTCACTGGATCAAAGGATGGATGAAGGTGAAAAGGGTAAACGGGTCGGATCTGAATGGAACTTGATGGAGGATGGTTTTTCTGAGGAAGAAGATGCGGAAAGAAGAAGTGGAGTTGATGGGAACAAGAAAAGCAGTAAAATCTTTGGTTTCTTTGTGTCACATGACGGTGATGATGATGAAGATGATATGGGACCATGTTCGTTGGGGAGTGAGCCGCTGGCGACACGGCAGTTTTTTCCGGTGGATGAGTCGGAAACCGCCGTTACATCCGGCGGAGGAGCAGCACCCAATTTTCCGAGGGCTCACTGGATGGGGGTGAAATTCTGCCATTCCGACCCCAACATCGCCGGCGTCTTAGGGAAATCTGCCGCGGAGGTTTCTCAGCCACTCAAGAAGAGCCGCCGTGGGCCAAGGTCCCGGAGCTCTCGGTACCGCGGCGTCACTTTTTACCGGCGAACCGGCCGGTGGGAATCACACATATGGTAAAACTTTTATAAATCGGCCTTTAACTTTTATACAATCTATCCGTTATTCAAAAAGAATTGATTTTTCTGATTCTTTTCTGATTCAGGGATTGTGGAAAACAAGTTTATTTAGGTCAGTTTAATGTGTGTAACAAGATTATTCTTTTTTTAACCTGAGAATTAAAGAAATTTATGGATTTAACAGTCTGATTAGCCAATTTTTTTTTCTTGCAAATTTGTGTAGGTGGATTTGATACAGCGCATGCTGCAGCGCGGTAAGGTTAAATCGGGTTTCTTACAGATTCTTGATTGAGTTAAAGAAAAATTTCAATGTGAAATTCGAAGAGACTAATGTTTAGAAACGAATGTGTGGCAGTGCATACGATAGGGCAGCGATCAAGTTCCGGGGAGTGGAGGCAGACATAAACTTTAGTTTAGATGATTACGAAGAAGACTTAAAACAGGTAGCTTATTCCAAGACAGATTTGGGACTCGACAGTACAATGAATAAGATTTTATCTTATTTTTCTTCTTTAATACATATATCGAATTTTTGCTATCTCATATGCTGTTAGAGTCTTCTTTGTTTCACCTGATCTTTTACAATGTGTTTTTGTTATCTTCAACAGTTTGTATTTTAGACTCGAGGTTTTTTGGACACAAGAAAGGAAAAATGTAGTCTTTCTGAGTGGAAAAATAATATTCTATGTTGTGTTTCAGATGAGCAATCTAACGAAGGAAGAATTTGTTTGTGTACTTCGACGACAAAGTACCAGATTACTGAGAGGAAGTTCCAAGTATAGAGGTGTTACTCTTCACAGATGTGGTAGATGGGAAGCCA
Source organism: Fraxinus quadrangulata (assembly GCA_903798255.1). Classification (NCBI taxonomy): domain Eukaryota; kingdom Viridiplantae; phylum Streptophyta; class Magnoliopsida; order Lamiales; family Oleaceae; genus Fraxinus; species Fraxinus quadrangulata. The sequence goes on from CAIGRB010057564.1 coordinate 32,629, forward strand.
GAATGGAGCAGTTCTTAGGCAAAAAGTAATCACAGTGTGTGTGTGTGTGTGTTATTCTCCCGGATTAAATTTAAACCCTTTTGTGGATTTTTTTCTAGTGTAAATTTTGATATATAATTTCCATTGCTCTTGTGTGTTAACAGGTATGTCTATTTGGGTCTCTTTGATACTGAAGTTGAAGCTGCCAGGTTTGTGTGTTTGACATACTATCTGCACTAATTTCTGCTTATTTACAGTTCAACTGATAGTATTGGATACTACTGAATTTCTGGCACCAAATTAGGGCTTATGATAAAGCTGCCATCAAGTCTAATGGAAAGGAAGCAGTAACCAATTTCGATCCCAGCATTTATGAAGAAGAACTTGGAGCTGCAGGTGAAATGAAAGAGCAAGTAGTTGCGTGTGTACGTTATTTCATAGATTCTTCATTGAATTGATTCTAAAGATGCAATTTTTTTTTCTTTTGAATGACAGATTCTACTAGCAATGCATTTGACCACAATCTCGACTTGAGTTTGGGAAATTCGGCCTCAAAGCCAATCGGTCGAGAATTTTGGGATAACATCCATCATACTAGAGATCAACTTTCTTCATCAATGCAATTTGAAGCTGAATGGAAACGTCGAGGATTGATACCTGAGGTATATAGCCATAGACATCAATAACTTATTAATCCTATGCGATGAAGTATATTTATACATGTCACGTTTTCCAGCACCAAACGCATTCTCTGGGCTCAATGAAGGTTACCGAAATGCATAGATATGGACCATTTGTGAAAGCTAAGGATCCTCATGAAACTATCAAGTAAGCTTTTTAATTCACTATCCGTGTATCAGTAAACAATTTTCAACATTGGCAACTTTAACTTGAAAAATTGCAATCCAGTTTCCAAGCAGCAGCGATGGGGGCAGGATTTGGAGCTGATGAAAGAGAGCTTTCTCTTTCAACGAAAGATCATCAATAACCGGCAAAAAATTGTCCTCGAGTTTTAGCAGCATCATCAGGATTCCATCAGCTGATAATCGGCTACAGAAATTGAACCGGCTTTCTTCTGCCTGCCACTCCATTTTCGAATATCTCTATTTTTCAACTGGTCTATAAAGTTCCATTTCTATTATGTGAGATTCCATTTGATTGTGAATTTTACGGGTTGGATGTATGATTTGTAATGATACTATGATTATGCCCGACACTTGGATCGTTGTATACCTTACAGGCTATATTATTATAAGTGAAAATTACACAATACCCTACTTTTAAAATCCTCAATTCTAAAATCAGGTGGGAAGTTTCAAATTTCATAAATCAGAAATTTTATTTTAATTAATGTTTTTATAAAATAGATATATTTATAAAATATATATACTCCAATACATACATCCCAAACCTTAATTAATCTTCACACTCATCTCTCTCTCTCTCTTTCTTTACCACAACCTGTCGCCTTCCTCCACTCTCTCTCTACACAATCGTTTCCACCTACCGCCTCTGCCTGCCTTCTATCCTCTCCTTTCTCTCATCTCAATCCTGTCTCTTTTTTGATCTCCCTCTCTTCCATTGTCGTCGCAGCACTCCGACTGGATGTGTGCTCGTGGCGGTGGTGGTGCAGGTACCGTGGTGGTGTTTGACGATGGTGTTGTGTAGTGTCGTGGCGATGGTGGTGCGACGGAGGTGGTGGTGTGCGGTGTCGTGTAGTGGTTGGGTGAGTGGTGTGGTGCTCGTGGCGGTGGTGGTTGAAAATGATGGTGTGGATGGCGGTGATGGTGGAAGTGGTGACGACGACAATGAGGTGTTGGCGATTTTGTATCTGATTTGGCGGGTGTTGGTGGTGGAGGTGCCGACTTTTTGGATTTTCCTTTTTTGTTGATGAGTTTCAGTGTTGGTGGTGTGACGATAAGGTGGTGGCTGGTGCTGGTGGCTGTGAAGTTGGCTACGGGTGGTGGTGGTTTCTGCGGCGACGATTCTGTGGTTGTAACTATGGTGGTGGATCTGGTGGGAATGGTTTTGGAAATGATGGTGTTACTACTGATTGTCGTGGTATTTGGGTGGTGGTGATGTTGGTCGTGGTGGTTGTCGTAGAGGCGATAGTGCAGAGGTGGTGGTGGATTTAGTCATTTTAATTTTTTGTGACTAAAAATATAATTTGTGACCCTAAAATTCGGTAACTTGTCACTAAAAAATATAATCCGTGACCAACTATTTTGTTATCTGTGACCTAAGAATTATATAATCTGTAATCGTAAAAAAATCGGTGACCAACTAATTTGAAAATACGTGTTCGTGTGACCTTCTGTGACTAAAAATATAATTTGTAACTTTATAATTCGGTAATTTGTGACTAAAAATATAATTTGTGACCAACTATTTTGTTATCCGTAACTTAAAAATTATATAATCTATGACCGTGAAAAAATCTATGACCAACTAATTTGGAAGTCTATAACTTGTAAATTTTGATCTATGACCAACGAATTAATTGTGACCTACGAATTTTTTGAACTGTGACCGTAAAATAGTCGTCGAAATCGATCACGGAATAGTCATCGAAACGGTCATCGGAATAGTCGTCGGAATGGGAGCAATCGCCGGAACTGTCACCGGAAAGGTTGTTGGAATCGAAGCAGTCATCGGGACGGTCGTCGGAATAGTCGTCGGTATCGGAGTAGTCGTCGAAATGATCGTCGGAGCGATATGGGTGGTGGAGGTGGAGTGGGTTAATGTGTGTGTGTGTGTGTGTGTCAAATATCTTATTTTAAAAATTTGAAAGTTGTTTTCTTATTTTTGAAATAGTATATAGTAAAAATAGGAGAAATGAATTTTTCTCTTATTATAATATGGTAATTTTAAGTATGTAGGTCGGAATTATGTAAACCCTAATTAGGGTTAGAGTCAGTAATGGGCTGACTTTATGATTTCCTATATAATGGCTAGGTCCTCTCTCCTCTCCATGTTGTTTTGGCTTACCCCATTGACGGCTAATTATTTTGAAGAGCAATGAGAGGAAGATCTAGCTGATATTATTCATACATAACAATATTTTCTGCATGTATGAATTTCGAACTATCAATTAATATATGTGATCCTTGTTCTTAGCATAATTATTGCATAATTACAACAATTGATATCAGAGCCTACATACTAAGATTATAATCCTTTGAACATTAAAAAAAAAAAAAAAAATAATAATAATAATAAGGGTTTGAGCCAACGGTAAATTTTCAGAAACTTTGAGGGGGCAGTGGATCCCTCTTGCCCAACATGGCTTAGCCAGTGGATGAAGTCATTGTTCCATTGCCTCGTCTGTCTATTCTTCTAAGGTGTTAGGAGCACATCCCATGCCTAGTCATAAGCCCCACCCTAGGTGATGATACATACAATAACTGTTACATCGTTACTCCNTTGTTCTTCTTCCTCTTCTTCTTCTCGAGTTGTATTTTTATTATTATTATTATTATTATTATTATTATTATTATTATTGTGAATTTACTTTTAGTTTGTATATTTGTCTTCCACAGCTACTGTCTCTTCCGTTTGTGTGCATATTGTGTAGAATCTATGTAATGGTTTTGCCTTGGTTGTGGATGAATGTCACGCGAGCAGGAGGAGTTGGGGATAGCACCGAGCGCTACAACCCAAGCATGCAGCGTCGACTGCCGTCTGTAAGAGTGTCGCACGCTGCTGCTCACGACTATCAATTTTTTTCGCCGACCGTCGACTGCGTGGAGACAATGAAGTTTGAGACGACAATATAATTTTTTTTTTGAGGTCTAGGGTTTAGTAACGGGTTCCACTTATTTGGGGCGGGAGTTTTCACCGCAATTTATGATTTTTGGGGAGCTTGGCTGTAATTTAATAAAAGGGTCATTTTGAAATTTTAAAGATAAGGGACCTATTCTGTAATTTCTATATTTTGAGGCCATTTTCATAATTTTAATTTTAGGGTCAATTTTGCAATTTTGAATTTGAATTTATAAAATGTGATTTTTAAATTTGATCCAAATATATTTCAATTTCGACATAAAATTAAAATCATATTTAAAATTGACGACGTTATATTTTTGTTGAAACAACTAAATGTCATTATTATTTGTCCATTTAAATTTCATTTTCATATATTAAAATCTAGTTGCCAATTTCGTCTCACAATCGTGCAAGAATTTTGATTTTCGTTGGTTGATGATTGTGATTATGTTTCATGATTATTATTTTTGATTTTTTTTTTTTGTAGATTTTAAGTCTGTCTTGGTGCTCCCATTAAAAGAAATATTTTGAAATAAAAGTGGGTGGTAGCTGTGAAAGTGGCATATTCATTTTTATTTATTTGGTTTTCTTCAAAAAAAAAAAAAAACATTTGGACGTTAGCATCATAATTTTGAATTATTACATATAGTATCTTGCCCAAATGTGTTATTATATGTGATATTTTTTGGAAATTGCCATAAGAGAGTTAACAAGTTTACTTGATTTAGAAATTTTCTTCTGCTCAAAGGTGTTAGTGTTTCGAAAACCAATTTATTTTGTTAACTAATTTAATCATGTGTTTTAAGAGTACCTTACAACATATTATATTGTTAGCCCAATTGTGACTTTATAATGATGCATTTAGACTTTTACCGTAATAGTATTCATTTGATTTTGACTCTAATTACGGATTATCTAATTAGTAGCTCATGTTAATTAGATAAATATGTTATCATCCATTGTTTTGCATGCATTATGTTTGGATAATATTAAATATGTTATTTTATGTTTCCATGGTTTTAAATATCTCAACTTTTTCGAGTCAATTGTCTACTATTGAAATTTTGACTGATAATAATTATGTGAGATGGAAACGAGACGTAGAAATAGCACTTGGTCTTTTGGGGGTTGGATTTTGCAATGGAGAGGCAACTTTCGAAATCCACAAATAAAAGCAATCTCAAATATGTAGCTGAGTATGAAAGGTGGGAAAGGGCTAATAGACTTTGTTTGAAAATTATTAAGTGCTCCATATCCGATTCCATTATGGGTGCTATTCCGGATAATGAAAATGCTAAAGGATTTGTGGATGCCATAGGATTGAAATTTATTGAGTCTGATAAAGTTGAAAATGGAGATTTGATGGACAACCTGATGAATATGAGATATGATGGTACAAGTAGAGTTAGAGAGCACATTATGAAGATGATTAATATATCTTCTAAATTAATATATCTTCCGAGCTAGTTTAATCAGCTGAAGGTTGCTTATAATGCTCAAAGAGATAAATGGGATCTGAATGATCTTATTGCTGTATGTGCTTAAAAGGAGTATAGGTTGAGGCGTGAAAATGTCGAAAGTGTGCAATTAGCTTTTCAACCACTACAGAATAAGGGTATTCTCATAACCATAAGTCTAAGTTCTACAAGGGTAACAAATTACACCGTAATCAGTAGGACAAAAATTTTAGAGGTCAGACTCTTGGTGTTCCCGAAAGAACGATAAAAAAAATGATCAATGCAAGTTATGCAAAAAGAAGGGTCATTGGCAGACAACTTGTTTTAAGTTTAAGACTTGATTGGAGAAAAAGAAGAGTTCTGTAGGTATCTCCTTGGCCTTAGTTTGTTTTGAGTCTTTTTTGGTAGATGTTCATTTGAATTCTTGGTGGTTAAACTCAGGAGCCAGTATTTATATTGCGAATTCCTTGCAGGGGTTCACAATCATACGGAGGTCAAGTGAGAATGAAGTAACCCTATACGTTGGGAATGAAGTTCAAGTAAAGGTTGAGTTCATAGGAGTAGTGAAATTGTCTTTGGAGTTTGGTTTCTCTCTTGTTTTAAAGAATACTATTTTTTTCTCAATAATGAGATGAAATTTAATTTCTATATCGAAACTAGATGCTTCCAGGTTTTCCTTTAATTTTGGTAATGGAATGGTTGAATTGTTTTATGATTCTCGTTTGATTGGAAATGTTCTCTTATGTGATGGTTTATATAAATTGTCTTTGACTTCTTTTGGTGAAATCTCTGTGTTGTGAATGTGTCAAAGAAAATGTCTCTAATTCGTGAATCATCCTCCATATTGTGGCATAAGGGGTGGGGTCACATTTCAAAGGATAGGATGGAGAGATTAGTTAAAGTTTAGATACCTTCCTTTCTCGACTTCTCTGATTTTGACACTTGTGTGGATTGTACAAGAAGAAAGTTGATTAAATCCACTAGGAAAGGTTCCGCTAGGAGTGATTTCAATGTAGGGCATATTGTTGACCATGTTACTTTTAATCAAGCATTGACAAGTCCTGAGTCATATAAATGAATAAATGCTATGTAAGATGAAATAAATTCTATAGAACATAATAAAATTTGGGAACTTGTTGAACTTTCTCCGGATGCTAAAGCCATAGATAACAAATGGATCTTCAAAATAAAATTGGACTCAAAAGGAAATGTTCAACGAAAGAAGGCGAGATTGGTTTCAAGAGGGTTAACTCAACGAGAGGGCATGCTTATAATGAAACTTTTTCACCTGTCTCGTCCAAAGATTCTTTTCGAATTATCATAGCACTTGTGGCACATTATAATTTGAAGCTTCATCAGATGGATGGCTTTTCTGAATGGGGATCTTTCGAAAAGGATTTACACGAGACAACCTAAAGGTTTTGTTGTGAAGGGAAAATAAAACTTGGTATGTAAGTGTTGACCTATGGTTGATTTCATGTTTTGATTATAACAAACATATTGCTTTTATCTCTAACAATTGAATTCGAGTCGTTATAGCTAAGTTGATCAATTGAAGACATAGAGATCGATATCAAAAGACTCGCAATTAATGTTCAATGAAAATCGAGATAGAAGCCAAGCATTCATGCAAAATCAATCAAGACGAGCAATTCAATGGTCAAACATCAAAGATATTAGACTTAGATATTTTTGATTCATATGTAAAGGTAAAATACTTTAATCATTAGCAATGAATCGTGAAAATCTCAATATTGATTATATGCACGAAAAACCACGATACAAAAATGTTTGCATAAAGATTATTTTTCAAAATGTTAAAATCTCAAAACTCATATTTGAAAAATGTCACTTACCTTGAAAAATATTTTCAAAACATCCATCGAGCACTTACATTTGTTAAAAATTAAAACGATAACGTTTCGGCATAAAACGACCGTACCGGACGTCCGGTATGGCAGTTTTGCCCAACAGTCGAATTTTGGACCGTTATGATTCCTGACACTCAAACTGCTAGTTTGCCGTCTGGTACATACCAGACGTCCGGTATGGATCATCCTGTTGGGCAGAGTTTTTGACAATTTTGCTCATATAAATACTATTTCATTCTTCCATTCAAAGTAGATTTTGAGGAGCATCAAAGTGAGATATTTTCTTAGAATTACTTGAGCTTTCATTTTGCATTTAATTCATTGATTTCTTCATATCAAAACTTTGATTAATTTAAACTCTTTTAAGTTCTTCATATCTCTTTTTATTCTTACTTATTTCTATCATTCATAGAAGAGATATACATTTTGATGAAAAGTGTTGAACTTAAATTGCATCAATTCTTCCACTTCTCTAAAACTTTGATTGATTGAATTAAACTTTGAAATCATCATATTCATCAAAGTTTTCACAACTAACATTTGAGCTTTCATTTATTGCTATTCATTAAAGTGTTAGTATATTCCTCAATAGCATGGGTCATGTTGAGGTCCCGAAAAGCTCAACGTTGTAAAAGGATCGATGCTCCTTGGTTGTAAGTCATCGAAAGCATTGTAAGCGGTTGGATTGTACCATAAGTCAATCAACATAGTGAAAAATATCTTACTCGTGCCAGAGAGCTTAGTAACGGGGGACATAGATCATTGCATTGAATCGAACCTCCATATTATATCGTTTGCATCATCTCTCCCTTTTACTTCGCTTTCATATTTGTGCTTACTATTTGAATTAATCTATTTAGTCTTTACTTGCTTGAATTTAGATTAATTCTTCGAAAAAGTTTTAAAAACCAATTCACCCCCCTCTTGGTTAATTATTCTTGGGTCAACAGTAAGTTGAATAAATCATTAGATGGCCTCAAGCAAGCCTCACGATAGTGGTACTCGAAATTTTGAACCTTTTCTTGATTTTCTTGAAAATACAGTCCATCAATGTATGTATGTTGATGACATTTTACTTGCTAGCAGTGACTTGGGGTTATTTCATGAGATAAAGAAAATGTTATCTGCTAATTTTGAGATGAAAGATCTTGGAGAAGCTACTTATATACTTGGTATGAAATACATCGTGATAGAAATCGTGGCGTGTTGGGTCTTTCTGAGAAGGCTTATATACGACGAGTGCTAGAAAGGTTCAATCTGCAGAAATGTACACCTGGTAATGTATCTATCATAAAAGGAGATAAGTTTAACAAAGCTCAATGTCTAAGGAATGAGATAGAAAGAGAATCTATGAAGATGATTCCAATGCTAGTGTTGTGGGGAGTTTGATGTATGCTCAAGTTTGCACTAGACCGGATATAGCTTATGCAGTCAGTGTGCTCAGTAGGTTTCAGTCGAATCCAGGGCAAGAGTAGTGGAAAGTAGCTAAGAAAGTTATAAGATACTTAAAGAAAACTGAAAGTTACATGCTCTCCAGCATTCAAATCACCATCCATGTTCGATTGGTGTAACGACTTCCATGTTCGATGTTAACATTCTCGTTGGACCAGATCATGTTGTGTAAGGTGTTATCATTACAACTATTCTTGTGTGGCCACCTATGTAGTCTGACCCGAATGTTAAAAGTTTTTTTCTATAGCAATCAAATGTTTGCCCAAGTAGGAGAATGTTAGAATAATTTTATTATGTGGGCTTCCATTTGATTGTGAATTTTATGGGTTAGATGTATAGTTTGCAATGATACTATGATTAGGCCTAATATGTCAGTGATCACTTGGACAGTTGTACACCTTACATGATATATTATTATAATGTGGTAATTTTAAGTATGTAGGCCGAAATTATGTAAATCTTAATTAGGGTTAGAGTCGATAATGAGCCGACTTTATGATTTCCTATATAACGGCTAGGTTCCCTCTCCTCTCTTTATTGTTTTGGCTTGCCCCATTGACGACCGATTATTTTGAGGAGTAAAGAGAGGAAAATCTAGTTGGTAATATTCATACATAATAATGTCTTCCGCGTGTAAGAATTTCGAACAATCAATTAATATATATGATCCTTGTTCTTAGCATGATTATTGGATAATTACAACACTCTGTACCTAGCAGGGACCATTAGTACGTAACCATGTAGGGTTTTCAATTAGGTTGAGCAATGAGTAAAAAAATGGAGATATTAATATCAAAAACCCAACTTTTGTTGAAATCAGCGTTGTCTATTTATCAAAAACCCCAGGGGCCATTTGACATGGCTTTTGCTTCTTGTAGAAGAGCTTTTGGAGAAAGCTATTTTAATTTTTGTTTGAAAACTAATTTTTGAAAGAATTTCTTATTTCAAAAGTGCTTTTAGAGGGTCATATTGAATCATCTCTCTCTAGAGGTACTTCTAATTAGAAGAAACAATTTTAACAAATTAATGAAATGGGTTCAAAATCAGTTTTTGACTCTCAAAAGTTCATTTTGACTTCTAAAAAACGACCCCTAAATCTTACATTGCATTTGCACCAGAAGATGTAAGGAAAAAAGTAAATCCGAAATGTACAAAGTGGGGAGTTGTTTTTGAGATGGTGATTAATTGTCATCATCCTTGTACAAGTGTGACTTGAGGGATCTCTATTCCAACACTAGCGACTCGCACTATTAGACTTGAGTGAATAGTACAATGAACAATTTAGCTTTTGTTTATTTGTTAATATTGTCGAGTAAGTAATGTATTGTCTACTTTACCAAATAAGTCATCGTCATACAAGAGGGACTTAATCTGTATCGTAAAGCCTCAAATGTTCCAAAATAAAATTGCTGGTATTATTCAAGCACGCCAACACGAAATATTAGATGCAAGTGAAAAATATAATAAATAAGTTAGCTTTGTTGTAAATGGTAAGTTTATACTATCTTAGAAATTATTACCATTGTATTCTTGATTCTTCTCTATAAATATTGAGTTTGATTTTTAATAAAATACACATAAGTCTATTGACTTCTCTAGTTTTCTCTTTTTTTCTTTTTAGTTTGTAACCCATTATTAGCACGATTATCTCAAATCAAAGTGAATTAATTAAAAGGTAATAATTTTTATAAATATAATCATTTGTGTTATGTGAACTAAAATTAATTTTGTGACATGTGAATTTTTCTATATACATATGCATCAAAATGGATTGCTTCTATATTTTTTTCGCTTGTATGCAAATGCATAATAATTATTTTATTATTATGCATAATGATTACTTTTCACTATGTAGTATTTACTGTCTTTGTTTGTGTTTCGGTATATTTAATCAACTTCAATGCATGTCTTGTGTCTGCACAAATTTTATTTGTATGGTGGATTGTTTGTAGGTTATATGCTTTTAATCAATGATAAACTATGTATATGTGAAATTCTTGTAAAATATGCATTTGATGAGATTTAATAAGTTATCTTAAATACTTATTTGATTTTTAAGAAATTTGACTTCAGTTGACTACTGAAAACAAATTAATTTTTAATGGACGAACATTGAATTGGAATCTATCATTGTTGTAAATATTTATTTGATTCCTAAGATTTTTTTTCCTAATGCATGTATGGTAATTAATTTTTATATATAAATTTATATCATGTTTGTATGGTAATTAATATTTTTAATTTGTTTAAAATTGTAGAGGTTTTTTTATAAATTTTAAATTGATAATCTATCATATTATTGCCCTTAAAATAGCACAATATTATAATTAATATTCCAAAATATTATTAATTATAGATCTATCTATTAAAATATTGTTATTTCTGAAATAGCACAATATTATTTACATATATTCTAGTTATATTTTATTTACTCCCGAAGAGCATAGTTAAATATGATCGAATATAAATTATGTTTTTACTCCTGAAGAGTAAATTCTTATATAATTTATTATTTTAAATCATAAAAATATGTTATTGCTCTTGAAGAAGCGATAATAAAATATAATGTGCTACCGAAGCAGCACACGTCCCCAAAAAATTATATTTCATTGTGTTCCTGAAGAAACACAAACACAAAAAATTATATTTCATTGTGTTTCTAAAATTAATATTTTAGAAAAATGTTATGATTAATTTAAATGTATCAATACTCTTGAAAAATAATATTCTATTACTTGTGAACAATTATAACTAGGTATATATCAATATTTTAGAAAAATATTGTTTTGATATTATAGAAAAATCAGTACTGTTTTATGTGGGGGAAATCTTACTGTTTATAACAATTTATTATCTACTAAATTAAAGAGAAACATGGCGAGTTTCTAAAATGAGTGGAATAATTGAAACAAACACTATATTAAACCAAAAAGTTCAATTTGATTTTATTGTTTGGTATGACCAGTTAGACAATCAATGGATCAATAATGATGCGAAATTAGAATTCAAATGGATATTTAATGAAGAACTAGAACATTCTTCAATCTAATAAAACCCTATATGATGTTTATTCTCTTTCATGAAATTCATTAACCATTACTAGCTAAAATAGGGATCGAATTCCCTATATTTCTAAAAATTAATCAGGGTGATAAATGGTGCCTCATCATCTTCTACGTTGACCATTTAGATATTATTCGTATCACCTTGATTAATTTGTTAATTTGACAATTTAGACACGCCGTCTTGTATGTATAATGTGAAGGATGATGATACCCCATTTATCAACGTCGAGGATGATGATGATGATGCCTCATTCATCATCCCTATATTTGTTAATGTAAATGGGGCCTCATAATTTTCACATTATACATACAAGACGATGTCTTATTAATGCTAGTGACCCTAAATCTCAACATTTTAATAAGTGTTAGTTGTGACGTCAATAAATAGTTTGATAATATTGCGTGTTAAACGTCTCAAATTGATATAATTGAGAACAAAGTACTTTTCATTTTTATTTAGGGAATGTTATTACGCATCATTCCAACATTATAGTTCTCTATATTATAATTGACTTATGGTCAAAGTTTGATTTCTTCATCTAATTATTTGATAGTGCAATATATACAATTAATCTACCACATTGTATTGAGATGAAAAGTAAAGAATGTTGAGAAGAAATATGTAGTTTGAACCTCTATCTCAAATGTGTGATATTTAATAACGCAATTTG